>OY986435.1:14896002-15091002 GCA_963920525.1 Dichetophora obliterata | reverse complement strand
CACCGTTATAACTTCATTTTCATGCAATCAGCAACAACAAGTAGCTAGCCACTTTTTTCAAAGTATTTTTATATGTAATTTGTTTTCTTTCGTAATAATTGGCTTAGTGCTGCTATTTTTATGAACACAACTGTATTTTACTAAAGCTCATTTTATGTTTGTTTGTTTGCTTATTTGATCTTAAAACATATCTAATGTTTGCATCCTATTTTGTTATTGTTTGCATCCTAACGTAAATTTTGTTATTGAAATTCTTCTTACCATTGGAATTTTTTAAAATTTAATTTTAAAAATTTCTGATATTTTGTCACCAAAAACATTCAGATATCTTCAACATTTTCGGTACGACTTTTTCATGAAACATTGTCAAAATATTTTATTTTTGGAAACATTTAGTACAATTTTAATATATTAAAATACTTTAGTCAAATTAAGTGCTAAAATTATTCAGTATATCTTTTTAATGTATCGATTTAAGCCTTAAAAATGTTCACCTAAAAGTTGCAAGATTTAGATGAATATCTGAGATATTCCCACATAATATAAGATGAGAAGGTGATTTTGAGGCCACAGATATTATATATGCTGGCATTTTTATACTTTTAATTGTTAAAAAATTGCAATTTTGTAATACGCGGTTGATCCTTGTAATTTTGTGTACATTTTATTATTGTTCAAGAACAAATTGTCATATATTAGGTGTTAGGCTTTCTCAACTACATCCAACCAGTACATATTATATTTTGAATTTTTCAATGTTTACCATTGTACATACATATTTTATTTCTGAAGTTTCTCTTCCTTTCCTATGGCTTCAGTGCACTTGAGAGTGAATGCATTTGAAGATTTAATTATTGTACATGGTGCGAATGAGAGCAAAGAATTTGTAAGAGATCTGCATGATCTGAAAATGAAAATTCGGAAATATGTTTATTACAAGCTATGACCAAAAAACTTACATCAGTCATGGTGCCTCTGGATACACTTAGAAAAAAAGTTGCCTTTAGTACAGCAGGTTTCTGTGCACGCCGAGCAATCAATACCAACATTTTTTTGTAGCGCAAATCAGCCTCGTACCAATTTTGTTTATAAGCTGCCGCTGAAATATTTACACTCTGCAAAAAAAAAACTAAAATTAAAGTTTTTTCCCTAAATGACCTCTATGTTTATTATGTTGACTTTATATGATTTAAATACAAATTCTAAATGTTTGATAGTTTAAATCATACTTGATTTTAAATACAAATTCTAGTTGTTTGACAGTTTAAAATCGTTTATCGAGCTTAAGGTCAAAGTTAGAAACAATTAATTGTTCTAACGAATTTTTCTAAAGAAACAACAACAACAACAAAGTTTTTTCAATATGAAAGGAAAAAAAAACCACTAGCAAATTGATTTTATTGTACAATTTCTGCGTGCTAAACGCGTCATCAGAAATCTTTGTGATTGCCCGTGCAAGCGCGTAGACGCACTGCACCATCGGGGCGATGAGATTTTGAAGCTTCAATTTCTCATTTTTTTCCCTTAATTTCATAATGCCACATTTGTTGTTGTATTTCTGTTTTACTTTAGTTTCTATGCCTATATTATATGTAGTCCAACAGCCTGCTGGAATTCTGCACTAACAAAGCATGTTTAACATGTTTAACATGCTTTGTTAGTGCAGAATTCCAGCAGGCTGTTGGACTACATATAATATAGGCATAGAAACTAAAGTAAAACAGAAATACAACAACAAATGTGGCATTATGAAATTAAGGGAAAAAAATGAGAAATTGAAGCTTCAAAATCTCATCGCCCCGATGGTGCAGTGCGTCTACGCGCTTGCACGGGCAATCACAAAGATTTCTGATGACGCGTTTAGCACGCAGAAATTGTACAATAAAATCAATTTGCTAGTGGTTTTTTTTCCTTTCATATTGAAAAAACTTTGTTGTTGTTGTTGTTTCTTTAGAAAAATTCGTTAGAACAATTAATTGTTTCTAACTTTGACCTTAAGCTCGATAAACGATTTTAAACTGTCAAACAACTAGAATTTGTATTTAAAATCAAGTATGATTTAAACTATCAAACATTTAGAATTTGTATTTAAATCATATAAAGTCAACAAAAAACTAAAATTTAAAACGAGTTCGAGAGATCGTTCGAAATTTAATCACACTAACCGCATTGATTAGCTCCTGACCATGATAGCAAATAAGATAGACCTGCGCAGTGGAGCTTATTAAAAAGAGGCACAGCTTGAAGAGTGTATCGGGGTTAACACCGACTGTCATCTGAAAACCCACAAAGCAAATGACAAAAGATGATGCCATAAAGTTGAAAAGTATAGGAACACCGAAGATTTCGTTCATAACATCGGTAAGGCTGTATTTTAGTTGGAAGTTTCGTATTAAATAAGAGATGAAATGGAAAGAAATTTCTTATTTTTTTCTAAATAAGTGTCCAGAAAACCAAAAACTCTCTCCCATACCTTAAAATCTTCTCATGATACCTAATAATGTGCTGCAAGAACTGCATGTCCTTGCCAGAACTCCCCGCATCATACTGCTCGATGCTGCGTGCTACATAGTCAAAGTGCATGATTACCTGCGTTATTGTTGCGCTGAGCAACAGATCACTAGCTATCTGGCCGGCCGCCGAAAAGTAGCCAGCCAAGCTCTGCAGAATATAGAGAACATAAAAGGACCAGTGATCATGCGAATCCCATGGAATATACATCAAGTAGGGCAGTTCTTTACCCACATGACGCACTTGCAGCCAGTTCTCGTATATGAGATACTGTGTGATGGCAAAAAGGTTGTAGGTCCAAATCAGCACCATATACAACAGGGCAAAACTGATGATAATGCGTGAGGATTTTTTCATGTAATCCAGTAGTCCGTAATCTGATTGCTGCTGCCTGGTTTTCGGAAATAAAGCCTCTAAATCCTGCATAAATTTGGTAAGTAAGGGTTTCTTCGAAGATACCGACAGCATTTTGAAAACGCCCACCGATACGAAACCAACGTAGGACAGTGTCATGATGGCATCCACAAAATTATCACTGCGAAAGGCAGCTACCACATAAATAATCTCACAAAGAAGCATAGAAAGCAAGGTAATTATTTGAAAGTAGAAAACGAGATAAATGAGTAGAGACTGTTTTTGGCCATCCAAACGATCGTACGGTCGAATTCCCACGGTTGTGTAAAAAAAATTTGCCACCTTCGCGGATTCTTGAAAACTGAACAAGGTCATGTTGAGTCAAATTTTACAGGAATTTAAAGTTAACTGTTTATACTACGACTATTTGCGGCTTTTCAAAAACTTCTTCTTGAGCTTTACTATTTTATACTTCATTGCTCGTACTTTTTTTGTAACTCATATGTTATGCTAGATAATTGTTGCTTTTGTTTTGGGGAAAATGTGTTGTTAAAGTTCGTTAAGGTTAAACAAACATTTAAGTTGATTATTATTTTGGGTTGTCTAAAATGCCTAATTATAGCTTAAGGCATATTAAACTGCTTTATATCAATTCTAAGGTAAATCATTGCGTATTGTTTTGAAAACACAATTTTGTAAAATTTAAAAAATACAGGGCGTTTGGAAACTTCTATAAACTATTACACAAGGATAGACGACGGTTTTGAAACCAGCTAACGAAAAGTTGCTTCTACGGCAATTTAGGAGCTGATATTGAATGTTCATTTCGTTTGTCAATATTGTTTCTAAGTTTGGAGACACGGAGTGTTTCGAATTTTTCATGTTTTTAAAGTTATTTTTAAATTGATTTAAAGCTACATTAACAACTTTTCAATGCAGTACCAATCACTACTGTATACACGAAGAGAAATAATATTCCTATGCAAAGCAAATATTTTGTTTGATTTAAAACACTCTAAAATACAGCCTTATTTTCTTAAATCAAGCATTATAAACTAAAATTAAGAAAAATTTTATAACGAGCACTTATTTTTAGAATTGAGTAAAATAAATGATTAGTTGAAACAAAAATTAAACACTTGATTCTAGAACCTGGAACAAGGTTTGAATCAAGAAAATATATTCTTAATTTAAGCAAACGCAGAGTTGGTTATAAAAAAAAATATTGAGTTAAACAATCCTTATTTTTTGCGGAAACATCATAAAGAGGTTCTTAATAAGTGCGGATGCACCTCCACGTGGCAAGAAAGTTGCTCTTGAATCTTGCGAGCAGGCTGTGGATTCTACCATAATTGAAACAATTACCATTGATGAACATTAGGCCGGATCGAAATTTAGATTCCGCCGTTCGGCGTCTCAAAAGTTAGATTAACTCATAAAATTATTTCTGCATACTTTTTTTCAAATCGGAGAAAATCCGCCGAAGCAATTTTGATTTTCTTGAATTTCTTTTTTGGTAAAAAAAACATGTTTTTTGCTTGTAACTTTTTATTTTTCACAGAACGCATGCCCACATCTGCTAAAATGTTAAATTTCTTACTCATACCAACATTTTGACATAAAAAAGTTTTTACCACCACCGGACCAATCCATGATCTCCTTTTACAGCCTAACCCTTTCCAACCGAAATATTATATAGCTATGGGGCCTTTAAATTCCGACGTTCTATCTCCATAGGCTCCTCACCATCACTAAGTTGCCTTTTAGGGGAACCCTTTGCTTTGACACTACCATCACTAACACCCTTACCAACACCTCCTACTTTTGGGCCCGTACGAATGCCGGACTCTCCCACACCTGGACGAAACCTGGATCCATATTTACCATAAACTAATACTAAGTTAGGCTCTTTTGCAACCATACCAATACCAACAAAAGGTTTTACTGATGCAAGAACAGTCTTGCGTGGACAATTTCCGGGGTCGCCCTTAGGTGGCATTTTGTACTCACCCTGCATTATTGAAAGGCAAGCACTAAAAATCACTATGATAAAAACCCGACACAATTCAGAAACGTAAGTACATCAATTAGATCATGACACCCTTCACAACATGAAAAGTCCAACAGTTTGAGAGTCACTACAACCAACAGTTAAAAAATCACTGGAGTAACAGTTTGAAATTCACTGAAGTAACAGTTTGACAAGCACTGGGATAAATCTAATCCGAAAAGTTTGATAAGTACTGAAGTAATTACACAGTCTAACTTATGGAAGCACTGTAATAATCAGTGTGAAGCTTATTGACGAAAGCTACTCGCTGTCTGAATTGATGACAAATGCTACTCGCTGTCTTGATAACGAAAGCTACTCGCTGCAATGATGACGCAAACCAAAGATTTACCCTCTTCCAAAAACCACTCAACGCGCCTAAAGAAGTTTTCACTTCAAAAATATCCTGTGTACAGCTATCCTATAGTCAAATGTAACCTTTTCAATCATTATACTTATTAAAAAATTATGACAAGTATTCTATTTGGTATGAAGGAGATCTTCAGGACCACGTGGTTAATGATGTAAGGAAGTTATTTAAAATAAAATTAAGTACAGAATAGTATTTAATATCCCTATTGAAAATAAAATAAAAGATGTGATAACAACTTGAAAACTGCCTTTTATGTTTATATTCTGACCAATGTTTTGACGTATTTGTAACGGGTTTGGAGCTGGTCCAACGGAACAAAAAAGTGCTAATTCCGCGTTACAAACTCGTAACGGGTTCGAAATAGATTTGCATCCGTTTTTGTAGGCATAGACTTTGTGTATAGTTTCTCTTAACTTTATTTATTTTTTGTTTTAAATAAAGAGTGAATTTTAGCCGTTAAAACCAATTTATGTGTTTATCATCTAAATATTCCTCGCTTCACTTCACTCCCTTTTTGAAGAAATTTCACTTCGCTTCACTTTACTTTTTCTTAAATTTTCCATCACTCAAAAATTTTAAAACGGCAACACTGGCCATATCTTCGTGTTGTGCTTCAGATTGTTTTTATATGTGTAAGATTTGCCTCCTCCCCCCACCTAAGCGGCGTTGGATTGTTTTTTTAAAGCTTATTTATGAACCGGTTTAGCTTAAATTCACACCATCCCAGCAAAATTTTTGATGCTAATGTGACATGCATTCGTAGGGACACTGCTTCCAGAAAACATTCTATAGATCGAAATGTGCTTCTTCTTAGCCTTATAAAGAAGTTCTTTCTAGAGGCATTTTTAAAAACTACTTCTGGAAGACATTCGAATGGCATTTCAATTCAACTAAAGTAGTACAAAAATTATATAGAATTATAATATATGATTTAGATATTTTCCATGGAATTTTGTGAGCCCCCAATGAATCCCAACAACTTACTACTTCCAACACCAAAATGGTTTGAAAATCGGGAAAAAGAAAATTTTACGTGGAATTTTTTTAAACCACCAACAAAACCCAGACGAGGATATTTTACGTGGAATTTTTTAAATCCCCAACAAAACCCAGACGCAGATGTGCGCACCCTGAAAGGTCTTATTTGGCGGCCAGTGTCAAAATTGCCAGTTCTTGACCTTGATGTTAGTGAAACTGATTATTTCACGGGGGAAGGGACAGTGTTATCAACTTCCAAAAATATTTATCCCTAAAGCTTTAGTCAAAAACCCCTAAAATCGCTACAATTACTTGGGAATCCCCCCAAATCAAAAAAAGAACAATTAACATTTTGTTATAATCTTTAGTTATAAATGATTTCGATTTCGAGTTTCTTCGATTTTTGTTCAAAACAAGATGAACGCGATTTAAAATTTTTGTTGTAAACTTTGACACTTGAGTTGTCAAACCATACAAAATCACCTTTTCTGTCTCTTTCACTCATTCACAAGTGTTGCAGCTTTAGCAAAATATTTAGACTCACGTTTACCTTGCTTTTTTTGCACCATGGTAACGAGTGGGGAATGAAAAAGGGGAAAAATTGAGGAGTAAATGCATAGAAAAATTGAAATAAATTCAAAAACTTTGTAGTACATTGGATTTTCCAATGCTTAAGAATATCAAAAAGTCTCTTAAAAACCCCTAAAAATATAAAACCCCTAAAAAATCCTATTTCACTTTCCCCCCCCCCTAAATTTAGGGGGGAAACCCCTAAGTTGGGAACACTGGGAAGGGATGTTATAAATTGCCACTGTACATTTTTTACTTGTAAATTTTTTAAATTTAATATTCTTTTGAATCTTTTAAATTTTATGTTGTCATAAATTTTTCAAAAATATTTAATTGGAAAAAATTCGTTGAATCGAAAGCATAGAAAAATAACTTTTGAATAAACCATCGAACAACTAGTTAAATAGTTTACAATTAGTTAAATCAAATTGCGTTTCATGGAATGTCGGAAAAGAGATATTTTCCAGGGATTTTTTAACCCCCAAACCACAAAAACCATTCCATTTCATGGAATGCCTTCTTAAAGTTCTCCTAAGAAACATCTACTAGAATCCTTTGATTGAAGGGCTCAAAGAAATCTTCTATTGAAAAAATCCTAGAAGCACTTCTAGAAAAGACTAAGGAAAGCATTCCACGCAATGAGCATTCCTTTTAAGCTTCTTTTGGAAGCACTTTTTTTGCTGGGATATAACGGAAAAAGTCTTTGGCAAAATTGTAGCCGATAGGTGGCGCTAGGATGCAAATATCTTCTTAATATGTATATTATTAGGGCGTATGTATGTCTGACCATCACGGATGAACCACTGAAGCTTTCCACCTTAAAAATAATCACACTATATTTTTGTGTTGCTGTGGGTGGAGACATTTACAAAAACAAAGGTCTTCCCTAAAATATGTGTATTAACAATATTAAATTTAAATGTGTTTTGAAAAAAATTTTCTATTTTGAATCAACTTTCAATTAAGTTTTAAAAAGAAAAAAGATATTAAGGTAATAAATAAAATTTCAATTCGATTACCGATACAAGAAAGATAACCAATGAGTGCTTTTTAAGCAAACATATGATTACAAATTAAAGTGGAATGAGCCCGGTTTTTAATTTTGTACTAAAATTTAAACTTCTCTGTACAACATATAAGTCCGCACTAGCTTTGGTTTCAAATCTAGTACTTGCAAAATACTAAAACATGATTTTAATACAGTTTTGGTCTTAAATAAGTACAGACTTTGATAAAAATATTAAAAAAAAATACCGCAAGACTCGAACCCACGGCATTCAGTTTTAAAGTTTACTACTCTAGAAACTGGACTATTGCGCTATATTTGGACTATTGCGATTTTTTTCTACTTTTCTGTGCTTTAGCTTGCAATATCAAAACCAAAATTGACATGCACTTAGATAATTAACTAATTTATTATAAGAATTACAGCTACAATATTTCACCAGATGATGCGTTGGGGAGTGTAGAGCAAATTTGCATCAAAAAGTCAGTTTCGAAAAAACTGCATATACGATAATTACTCGCAAAGGGATCGATATAATTCGAAGTTATGCATAGAAAGTTGTAAGAATTTTTCATAAGGCGCAAAAAGTAATTAAATAAATTTTGTATTCAATTAAAAAAGCGCTCAAGAAATGTAAAATTGTTCTTTTTAATAATAAAAAGTTAAAAAAAAGGTTGAGGACAGAAGTGTGATTTTTCATTATAATTCTAAAAGCGCGCACAAATCATGAACAATAAATAGACACATCATTTTTATATATATTTAATTAATTTCACTAATAAATCTAAATATTTTAAGGAAAACTAATTTCAGTGCTATGCATTTCACAGATGCATAGTTTGTTCTTCTAAGATAATGTCTTCTACGAAGATTTGGTGAAAAGTCGTAATATTGTTCGAGTCATCGGTGTTCTGAAAGGCATTAAAGCCAATGGTATGGAGAACTTTTGCATGTAGAATTGTATTATCAAGTCCAGTATCGGTTCGACAGCTGAAATTATTGTTTCTAAATTGAAGATAGTTAAAAAATTATCTGCAAAATTCGATAAAACAGGAGCGATTTAATGGCTTAGCCACAATATCTATTGAATACGGCATTGCAAATTCAATTCAATATGATAAAATCATAGAAAAATTTGCATTTTTTTCAAAGCACGAAAAGGTGCCTTCTACTGAATAATTTCAAATATCGTAACATTTAAAACATCACGTGTAAAAATATAAACGGGCGAACAACGGTCGAATATGAGCCGCACGGCCGTAAAAGTTTCAAACATGGCATAAAAATAATCCAAAGAGCCTAGCGGTGGAAATCTGGGCCGAAAGTTGGGTCGAACAACGGCCGAACAAGGTCTTCATTTAATTGTACTGCCACCCGTTGTATGCCACCAAATTTTTGAAAGTTTCTATTCAAAAGTAAACGTATGCGCAATAACAAAATCAAGCCTATCTTGGTGATGCCGATGTTGATAGTATCCCCACTTGAGTGTGACGCAGAAGAATTTTTATGTATGAAGTTAGTTAAAAATATAAGCTTTCTTACTGTAGAATAATCATGTTCGGCCGATGTTCGGTCGCTGTACACCCGTTGTTCAGAGGAGATAATCTAAAAACAGCTTCTGCACGGCCACTGTTTGCAAAAAAGTTTTTATTTTTACTTTGGATAACATATCCGTATTATTCATCAAACAAAATACAAAACAATAATTTAATTTTTTGTTGTTCATATATTAAATTGAGGTATAATAGGTATAATATAATTGCATATTTAAATTTTATATTCAAATACCAGCGATTAGAGACGTTTTACTTTGAATACATCGTGCGTAAGAGTGCAAAAAACTTGTAGGAAAGTTGCATGAGCTGAGAAAGAAACAAAATCATGAAGTCACTCAAGCAAAAATATAAGAAATCAACACACATCTGTCATCGTGCCTAAAGATATGTTCAGAAAAGATGTGGCCTTGAGAACAGCTGGTTTCTGACAGCGTTTTATAATAAGAACCAACATTTTCTTATAGCGAACGTCAGCATCGTGCCAATCATGATTGTAGACAGCATGACCAATACTCTCGCTCTAGATTGGGAGGCAAATCAAATCTTTAAAGTTAAGTTTATACACTTACAGTGTCCTAGGCTGCCCGCAGAGTAAGCGCCAAAGCAGACAGGCAGGCAGACAGGCGCAGAAAAAGTTATTTCTATCTCGTTTCTTCGCAGGGCCTGCCTGCCTGCTTCGGCGTTTACTCTGCAGGCAGCCTTACACTTACGGCAATTATAAGATTCTGTGCATAGTTGCTGATTATGTAAACCTGCACCAAGGAGCAGAAAAGAAACATAAAGAGCATTACTAAAATAGTGGTGTCCACCCCGATGGTCATCTGGAAGCCCAAAAAGCACATAACGAAGGACGATGAAAAGAAGTTGACCAACAGAGAAATACCAAAAACTTCATTGGTGGCATCGGAAATGCTGTGGGTAAGTAAAGTTGTGTAAAAATAAGTTATTTGTTGTTGTATATTGTATTTTTTTACCACTCACAGCAATATTCTGTGATGATAGTTTACAAGATCCGTGAGGAAGTCCAGGTTTTTAGTCCCGTTCCGCGCCACTTGCGCCGCAATTCGCTTGGCCAGATACTGATAATGCATAATTAGCTGTGTTGCGATGGCACACAACAAGATATCGCTGGCTATCTGACCTGCAACGCAGGTGTGACCAGCTAAGTTCTGCGAAGCATACAAAGCATAATACGACCAATGGTCATGCCAGTCCCAGGGCATATAGCAATAATAGGGCAGCACTCGTTCCACAACGCGCTGCTGCAGCCAGTAATCGTAAATGAGATAGGTCACTATTGCGAACAAGTTATAGGTCCAAATGAGAATCTGGTGTATTAAAGCAAATCCAAAAGTTATCCGATTACAATTGAGCAAAAAGCTTTCGACTTTATAACTTTTCTGTTGTTCAACACTTTTTGGATATATTTTGTGAAGATCGCGTATAACTTGGGTTAAACTTTGCCTACGGTACCAAATATTCCAGATTTTAATTTCGCCAACGAAGACGAAACCGATATACGATAGGTTCATGGTAGCCTCAACAAAGTTTTCGTTGTTTTTTAAAGCCAGAAACACGTAGATCAATTCGCTGATCAACACGAAATTCATATTGAGCATGTGTACAAAGAAGAACAAGTCCAGTCGTAAAGATCTGCGTTGAGCATCATTGCGTTTGTAGGGTCGAAAACCAATCGATT
Organism: Dichetophora obliterata; assembly: GCA_963920525.1. NCBI lineage: Eukaryota > Metazoa > Arthropoda > Insecta > Diptera > Sciomyzidae > Dichetophora > Dichetophora obliterata. The sequence continues at coordinate 15,079,905 of OY986435.1, read as the reverse complement.
TGTAAAACATGTTGGCCAATTTGAAGAAACTGTCGAATTCAATTAATACCATTTTAGTCGACAGCTTTTGTTGCGGCAGTTTAAATTAAGTTTCTAACAAGATATTATTACAATTGAGTTAAGTCCTTTGAGTCTCGTATCCTGCTGGGTAATAACATAGCTCTCATGGCTGCAGCTCTACTTTTTATACGCATTTCACAGATACAGTGATTGATTTTGTAAATTGAACCTTGTTACATTCATTGTTGCCGCCCAGCTAATAAATGTGAATTTTCAACAATGTGCATGCTTGGTAACTGTCATGGGCGTCCGCAGGATTTGTTGTAACGGGGGCCGAAGGCATAAAGGAGTCTAGAATGCGAATAAAGAAAATTTAAACTACATAATTTTATTGTCTGATATTGTTGGTACTAATTTTGGTAACATTATGTGCACACTAGTAAAAATCTTTCTCGCATCATGCACGAAAAATTTCCCAATATTAAACAATATTTTTTTTTTTAAAAAAATTCCCAGTATTAAAAAATATTTTTTTTTTTGAAAACTGAAAAAACATATTTTTAGGCGTTTTTTAAACTTTGAAGGCCTGTAACTCTTAAACCAATTGCAAGCGGCCTGAAAATTTTCAGATATGGATTTAGGAGGTCAATATCCATATGATTCGCAGAAATTAAAAATTGGAGTTTTCGCTATTCTATACTGTTCCCCGAATGATAAGAGAGATATATTTGACACCAATCCGCTTATTTCTTTTTCCAACATGCATCATTTCTAGCAGCTTGCAAGTTTCTACAATCGAGTACAGAAACGTACCTATTATAAGAATGATTTAAAAAATTGCTTTTTTTTCAATTCAAAACGTATGAATAAATATATAAAGAGGTACATGCATATAAGATGGGTTTTGGGTTGCATACATTTTCTTAACATATTCCAGAACCTCCCTGCAAGGCTTGATTCTGAATCCTGGATGTAATATAAGCGCGTTACGCGACAAAAAGTCCACAAAATTTTCAAACTGTGTGGGCGCCGCACTGTGCGCTTTTTTCGATTTTAGGATGAAATTTGCATTATCTCAGAAACTATGAAAACTAGGGACATGAAATGTTGTACACATGAGTTTTAGCCTAAATTAAGTAACAGCATAAAAAAAATTTAGATTCTAGGTCAGCTAGCCATCTAGCATACAAACCATACCTACCTCCCATATAAACCATATTTTTTTTAATAAAAAAACCCGCATAAAATTGCTTATTTATGTTTTAAAGCAATAAATTTAGTTTATTTAACTTCACTTAAAGGTCATGCTAAAAATATTTCAAATCGGATAGCTTTTAGACATATCTCCTATAAAACAATATTACCAAATTAACGAAATTTAAAATAAAAAATTTAAATATTTGTTAATACAAAATTATTTCTATTCTATTTTATTTATTTTTTTAAATTTAGTAGTAACTACAAATTGTCTTGGAAATCAGTGCATTTTAGGGCAAAATTTGATTTTTAAGACTTTTTCCAAATTAAATGGTTTTTCTTAGAAGCAGCTAGATGCAGCAGGTTTTTACAGAAACAGAAAGTAGAAGTAAGATATTTTATGATAGTTATAGTTTTTGACTATAATAATGCTTAATTAGCTAGATATTTTCTACTAAGTTTCACTTAAATTTTCATTCCTTGAAAAATTTACAGTCATATTTCAACAATTTTTCTATTTTTATTTATAAAGATTTTGTGTTGTATTTTATATTAAATTCAATGGCTATTAAGACATAAAAAAGTTTAAAAAACAAAACCTTGAGATATACTTTGCGCTCAAAGTTATCATTGTTTAAACTTTACTTTATTTTTTTGATTTTATTGGGCTTATTTTTGTTAAAAAAGTTTAAACTTTGACGAATTTTATAAAAAACCATACAATACATCAAGTTTGCAGCACCACATTCATAGTACATGTCTTATAGTCTGACGAAAAAAAATATTTTTTTATAAAATTTAACAAAAAAAAAACCCAAATTTCATCCTAAAATTAAGAAAATCGCCCTGTGCGCCGCTAAAAAACGTGAATTTGAATAAGTATAATGAATGTTTAAAACCGAGTATCCTTTTCTGAAAAACCTTTTGACTATAAAAAAACTAATGTAAAATCGTTTGCTTAGTCTGAATAAGTTTCTCAGATTTTTTTCAAAAGTAAGTCCTTGATCCAAAATGGGCCTACTCTAAAAACTGATTGAAAAATCTCTACAATAAATGTTGTGAAATTTCACGACATTTATGGGCGATTTTGTAAAAAAACCACGCTATGCAGTGAGTTTTTTCAATTTTGTCTGAAAATCAGCGTCTTTTTTCAAAATATGTATATTTACTCTACTATTCACGCTATTTGAGCGTGTTTTCGCTCAGAGAGTCTTAAAATATGTATATCTCTCTACTTTTCACGCTATTTTAGCGTGTTTTCACTCAGAGAGCCCTAAAATATATATATTCTCTACTTTTCACGCTATTCCAGCGTGTTTTTGCTCAGAAAGTTCTAAAATATGTATATTTTCTACTTTTCACGCTATTCCAGCGTGTTTTTGCTCAGAGAGTTCTAAAATATGTATATTTTCTCTACTTTTCACACTATTTCATCGTGTTCTCGTTAAGATACTCCTTAAAACGCTCCAGCAGCGGTATTTTACGCTTTCCCTTAAATAAACACCTCTGCTTTAACGTCATATGATTTCAAAGAGTTTATTCGAACAAGTGTCCAATTATATAAAACTTAAACAGTAGATTGGTCACAGCTTAAAGCGTACTAAAATAGGAAAGTGTAGCGCCTACTGCTGAGTTATTGACTCTATACAGAGTTGTTGTTGTTGTTGCCATGTTCAAAACTTACTTGAGAGACTTAACGCATTTCTAGCATTTTTTATAAGCGCAGACAAGATTGGAAGAAATCATTTTAGAAGAGAGTTTTCACACATAGAGCGAAAGAAATAATTGTAGGTGAGAGGATTCACGCATTTTTAACGATAAATATTTATAATTTTGCTCTATGGGATTTAGCGACAATAAATTAAGGCAACCAGTTGCCGGAAATTATTGTAGTTAATTCTCGTGAATTTTTGTTAGAGTGTACTATATTCAGAATTTCCTAATTGTTTTCCTTCGCTTTTGAATTATAAGCTTTACCCTCACTTTGATCGTTGCAACTTTCTCCAATTAAAATGCTGCAGGATTGTTAGCCATTTTGTTAAGTTTAGGAAAAATTAAAAAATTATCCAAATTGGCTCATATTTATGACAGAAAAACGTTTTTTTTCTTAGCCAACATTTGGGAAAACATTATTTTTTATAACATTTAATTTACTTTGTTTTCTGCTTGTTCACAATGACTTTAAAACGAAAATTTGCCTATCATCAAAGCTAATATGCGTTATTGGCTTAACCCATTAACCGCGGCTCCGAAACGCTTCGTAAGAATTTTCATGTGCGTTCGTATATTGATCACTGTACCAACAGTACCACAGTACACAACTACCACATCAAATTTCAACTTTGTATCTTTTACCGTTGTCGAGATGTGAGTTGGATATAAAAATGTGCTGTAAATGGGCACAAATTCATTCTGCAACGACAGCACAGTTTAATATCAGGAATTTTCTGTCAATAGCAGGTGTAGTTGTTTAATTGTCTAAGTGAGCTTTTACATTTTTTTAATATATAAAATGTTTTACAAATAATAATAATAATACAAATTTTCTGATTTTTAAACTGAATCACATTTGACTTTAAAAATGTACTTAGTAGTGAACGTTAAAATTTCTTGACACACTATAAAAACAATTCATAGCTCTATGTTTTGTTAAAGCAACAAACAAAAAATTAAACACTTAGCTGTTACCAATCCTGAGATATTATCAATCTGCAGAAGCATTTTCATGGGTTAAAAAGTACCCAACCGCGGTTAATGGGTTAAGCCAATAACGCATATTAGCTTTAAATGCCCCTTGCCATCTGTAGCTCCGAAGAATGATTTTCGACTAATATCATTCCTAAACACTCGTCAATTCCTCGTTCGAATAATTTCGTAATTTCTTTCATTACATTCGTACTATTTACTATCGGTTTCGTACAATTTACGAATTAAAAATAGTATTAGTAGATCAAATTCAATCGTAGGTTGACTTTACGCATTATTCATTGAATGCACGAAGTATTAGTTGAGTTTATAAAATTTAAAACCGAAATCGTTCAGCCTGATTTTTGAACAAATGCCAAATAGAATTAAATGTATGATTGCAAGGTGGCTGTAGCTTACTGGAAGAGTACGTGGCTCGTAAGCTAAGGAACCGAGGTTCAAAGCCCGGCTCAGAAACAATTTTTTTTTTTCGTTATTAGGTATTAGTATCATTCGTTAATGTAACAAATGTATTCGTATAATATACATTTGTTTTTGTACGAATACCAATAAAATATTCGTTATATCAACCAAACAACGTCCAATCTACGAATACTGTTCGTGGGTACTAACTACGAATAAAATTCATGGAATGGACGCAGTTACTAGTAATATTTATGTAAAAATTTTTTGAGTGTAAGAATGCGTATTAAAAAGCGTCTGTGAAACAAGGATAAATGAAATGGTATCGTAACTTATCACAGCGACGGGTACAATATATTATATAAAAATGTATGGTTATGCTCAGCTTTATTTTTTAAAAAAAACCTAAAAAAAATATGATTGTGCTTTCTCCAAAATATATTTATACACATAATGAAAAGATCGTCAAGATTGATTATGATGCACCTTATCACAATACATTTTCCTGCTTAAATCAACGTTTTTATTAACAAAATTCTAAAATCTCTTAGTTTAAGCTCAACTTCCAATTAGGAAAGTTTTTGCTTCTCTTGTATCATTTTTTTAATTGTTACTTACTTCTTTTTTTATTTAATATGAATATTTATAAAAATTTCAGAGCCTAGGGGGGCAAGTGCCCCCTTATTTCCTCCTCTGTGGACGCCCATGGTAACTGGGTTTATTGGTTCTCTTGTAAACTCTAATTATTCTGTATAATTGCAGTTATTGTAGAAATGTATAATTAGCGTACTCACGGCATGGAGCTAAATGGCAAAATAGGCGTTATATATGTTAAATCACGATGTGATTGTGGTTACATCTGAATATTAAGGCCAAGAGCGTTGCAACGTCACAATTTCACTTTTTCACGAGAAGACGCAGAGTAGATACTTTGAGTGGATGGAAAATCCCGTCTTTTATACTGATAGTCAAAATATTTTAGAAGTAGATTCTTCAGAGAGAGCTTAGTCAGGTATAAAAATAAGGAGATTGCCGATCATAAGCCAGAAAGTGTTTAGTCCAAAAAAAGGACTTATTCTCAGAAGTTGTTTTTTAGTATTAGTCATCAGTAGACAACTTCATTCATCTTCCCCAAATTAATTTTTGAAGCAATTATTGACCTAAGGACATCAAATTTACTACATTTACTGTCAAGGCTAATAACTCTAAGAATAAAAAAAATTTCCACACCCCCTATTAACGCCCAAAAATCAATAAACACGCTATATTTGAGACTAATTCGGTTGTCTCAACCGAACTTACAGTATTGAACTGAAATTTTGGAACTTAGTTCGTATGGCTACTCTTAGAAACTTAACCAAAAATGGGCGTGGTCTTACTATAACTACACCTACTTTTCTAAAATCATTTGAATTCCTGAGTTGTGAATGTTTTTATAATGAAACTTTGTGTGTATGTGCTATGAGACCAAGTGGTGGTCACTATATATAAATGTTGCCACGCCTGCTCTTACCGCCCTTCCATATACATAAAATCGTTCGTGCGGTGTCTCTTAAGATCTCAGGAACGGTAACACCTAAGGCCACCAAATTTACAATATATGGTCATTTCCAAACTGGCGTTACGGACGATTTGTACGAAGAAATATAAAAGAAATTAATAAAAATGTCTAATTTTTAAAAAGCCTTGTTTTATATTTGAGTAGTAATTAATTAGCACTATATTAAGTAAATATAATGACTACGATAAAAGAAGAGAACTTAAAGATATAAGCAAAAATATGTGCAGGCGTTACGTTAAAAAAAACCGAAATGATTTTTGACTTGAAATACAAAATTTGCAAAACTCTCTGAATTGGGCAAGACTTTTTGTTACAACTTTTTTAAAGAGAGTTTGAAATAACATAAGTTTATTTTCCAAGTGATCAAATTTAAAAATCTTCACTGTTTTTTTTTTTTTTTGTACTAGGCTTTTTGATCTGGCGTCACGTTACTTTAATTTCCATTGCAGTTAAATTGGGTAATTAAGTAATAAGGTAGTTAAGTTATTATGTAATTAAGTAATTAAAAAACAAATTTACTATATTGTCCTTTCCTTGTCTCAACCATTTTTTCATTATCCTTAGCCAATGCCTTCCATTTTTACTAAAACAAAAAAGTTTACGAATCATTTACTAAACATTTACGAAAAAGAAAAACTGCATTTGTAAAACAGCGAAGACGATTTGATCATCATGGTAAATGAATTGATACATAAATTGATTTAATTAATAAAATTAAAATGTTTCTCTTAGATAATATCATAATTAGTGTCCGACCGAATATTCGGTTTCGGTTTCGGTTACGGCCAGTTTCGGCCCTTTTTGTCAGTTTCGGCCAGTTTCGGCTATTCGGCTTCAATATGGCCGAATAACCGAAATAACCGAAACTAGCTGAAACTTTTGGTAAAAACTTCTTGCATCAGTCCTTTAATTCAAATATAAAAATATTTACAACGCATTGTACAAAACAAAAATTATTAATTCGTCTATAATTTGATTTCTCGTGTTAACGAAAAACATTTTGGTTAATTTTATGCGTTCGATACTATCATTTTCGATTCTATCATCTCTATTGCAATTAATATTTAAGTTTTATAGGTACTGAAACCAAAAAATGATAACTAAACTTTAAACTTCCGAACGTATTCTGTGTGAGAGGAATAAAGGAAAAAAAAACAAAATATTTCCATTTTTATAATACTAAACCCTTTTAAAAAAAAACCAAACTACTTTGTTTTGTAGTTCTATAAAAATGTACATTGTAGGTGCATGCTATTTTGAGTGTGTACTGAAGATATAAACTATGCAATGATTTTGTAATATAAAATAAAATAAAAAATATTATCTCATTTATTATTATAGTAAACTTAAATTAATTCTTAAATATATATTAATTTTTTTCTTATGTGTATGAAAGTACATTTGTTTCCTTTTAATAAAAAAAATATTTGTAAAAACTTACATTTTCATATTAATAAGCAGTTTCGGTTACGGTTTCGGCCGAATATTATCAAATGGCCGAATATTCGGTTTCGGTTTCGGCCAAAATTCCGGTTTCGGTCGGCCACTAATCATAATATAATAAGTTTTTGATCAGTTTTAATTTTTTGGTCATAGTAGACTTTTCTGTGGAAATGCCCATACATGAAAGTAATGGACATATAGGAAATATAATTTATTTTTTTTTATTAGGACTAAAACACTAATAAAAAAAACCAAAAAAGAACTCTTCAAAATTTCAATTTAACAAAACTCTTCTCTAATACTTGCTTCTTTGTTTTGATATACTAGGCATTCAGCCTCACCAAAGAAATTTTCAGCAAATAAAAATTCCGTTTTCCAATTTTCGTCAAACATCTTCATTAAGCTTTAAACAATTATCACCAAAGAATGCAACCTAACCGTTTAAAGCCCCAACAAGTAATGAATCAAAGATAATTTGTTGAGTTTCATTTTAACCTCATAAAGATCGCCCATACAAAAAAAAAACAAACAGAACAGCAAGCAACCGCAACATGCCAGCATGAAGTTTGGACAGCTACTGAAAGTTTTTTGCTTTTGTTTCGTTGTTGAACTCGAGCTTTTCTTCAAGTGCAAACTTTTAAAGCAAAAGCTTTCCCATTGGGGAAAAAAGCACTCCGAAAGGCCTTTTTGAGTGCTTGCAAGTCAGCTGAAAGCGCTGACCCAACGTATGACACATTATTGTAATTTTAACATTGCATGTCATTGAAAAAGAGCATTTCAATTTAGCTGACTATGAATTGCTTCCAAAGGCCTCCCGTGCAAAGCTTTGGGTCAGCAGTTCATCGAATTCTTTTTGATTTGCCTACCTCAAAAAGAGACTTGCTGAGAGGGAGAGAGAGAGAGAAATTTTTTATTTCATCGAAAATAAGGGTTAGAATTTGCAACCGTCGATACTGCTTCAAAAGGCCTTCATTGGAAAGCTTTGTGTTCAGCAGTTCATTATTATTTTTAATGCATTAGCGAAAAATCTACATTTCGCTGAAACAATAACTACAGCAATGGTTTCAATTGAATTTTGCGATACCTCACACGCGCAATTGTATCAAACAACTGATTATTTGCATGCCGCGTTTTTTTTTCTTTGTTCGGTTTTTTTTATTCGTTTTTTCTTTTGTTCGTTTTTTCTTGTGTCCGTTACTGAGCGCTCTCAATGTACTGTTCATTTGCACAACAACAAAAATAAGTGCTGACGTTTTGCTCCTGTAGGAAGCTGCTGACATGCCGGCCCGTTGGGTTATAACAGGGCTGGGCATTCTAACACAGACAAAATTTATTCTGTCTTGTTAGTATTGGTGCGCTCTCGAATAGCACACACTGAGCGAAATAGTTGTCACAATTATCTAGATTTGTAAGTTTGTATGTTTATACCCCCACACATACTGTAATATGTTTTTATTTTTAGTCATCGGTATTATTCACTATTTATTCTGTCATTATTGCCCCAGCATTTTTTTTTTAAGTAAATAAATTATATTTAAATAAATTATGCAAGCAAACGCTTGCAGTGGTAAATTGCACATTCTGCTTCCCAAGAAAGGTTCTCTGCAGAACAAAAATCACATTCCGACTTAGATTCAAACATTGTTTTTTAGGTGTTTTGTTTTTGTTTTAGAATTATTAAGTCGTTATATATACGAATCATTAAAATTATAATCAAAACCCCATAAAATTAGGTATCAGAAAATAAATTAATACAAATTATTTAAAAAAAATAGTGCACAGAATCTTAATAAGCAACATGCATGAATTATATTAAACCTTAATATACACGAATAATATAAAATTCTACAAAATAAAAAATATTTGCATAAGAATTATGAATCTACAAACCAAAAAGTTGGTTTTTTAAGAGTGTACATAAAATTTCCGATATAGGTCTTCATCAAGAACACTATAAAGAAGATCACGCCTTAAGTGCGCAGAAATGGCAATCTACTGCGCAGGTCTACGTCATAAGTGAAAATACATCCAAACAAAAATATCACATAAACAAGAAACGAAACTAAGCAAATGAATCTGATTGGCTGATTGGGAAACAAACGAAATACACACAAAGAAACAGTCAAACTGCTCTCAAAATAAATCGAGCAACATAACTATTTTTTGTGAAGGGGTCAACACGTAAGTCAACACCTCAATAATATATAAAATTTTTATCAAAGATAGTAATGAAAAATATTAATATTTTTTCTGTACAAGTTTTGTTTTTGATTTAAAATTATTTCTTTTACAAAACCAAGATTTTATAAGAAAATGAGTAGATTTTTAAATCGAATACCCCTATTAAAAATTTCTTACTACGTTTTTTTCAGTCAGTTTGACTCTCTTTTCTCTTTCACTTCTGATGTCACATGCACGTGCTCACAAAGAGAGCGGACATGCGCGACATGAAAACCCATTCTTGGGTCTTCATAGCATCACCGTCCGCGAACGACTGAATTATATTATCTTATGTTGTGAGTTTTGTGTACATGTGAAAAGTTATGCTCAGAGAGCGCTCAGTGAGCTATGGGACGTCCAGCGCTGCTTTACAACCACAAACATAAAAATGAGTATGTACACAGAGCCACATAAAATCAATAAGATCACCTAATTGAGCTATTTTATTAGGTTTTCTTATTAACACTACCAAATAATAAGAATCCATAGAGAAATCTTTTCAATTCCATAGATATAAACTTATAAAAAATTTACAACTTCTATCAAACATTTTTTAATAAGATTTCTTATTAAATGAACGAAATAATATGGTAATCTTATTAATTAATATTAACTTTAATATTAATTACTTTATTAAGAAAATCTTTTTTTTTCACTCTCCAAAGTTTAAAAAAATACCACCTTATATTAATAAGAAAATCTTTTTGATTTGTTTTAAAAAAATGTTCTTATTTAACACCGCTTTAAGAAGGTAATAACGGTGAAAATACTACTTATTCTTTGCTATAGCTTTCAGTCGTAATTGTGAAGTGAATTCATAAAGCTTATGTGCATTTTATGGATTTAACTTATTTAAAGTAAAATAAAAATATGTGATAATAGATAATGATACGTATTTTCCCGAACTTGTTTTCGATGAGGCTGAAATTCTGGAAACTCTAACCATATTTCAGTCGTGGGGTTTGAGTGACTCAATTTCGACTTTACTAAAAATTTATTGAATAAGCTCGAAGGAGGTTCTTCAAAAAATGGAGATTGAGGATGTCCCACCTCGAAGGCCTCGCCAGCGCCGGGTATTTTTGCGACAAAGTCAAATTTTATTTCCTAATAAATCATCAAAATGTCTTTTTATTTAATATTACAGGCAATTAAAAGTATATTTCTAGGTAAAAGGTTAATAAGATTTTGTTTTGATTTAAAAATATTTCCTTATTAAAATTTAAAAAGAAATCCTATTAAATCAATAAGATGTCCCTATTCAATTTCAAAAATAAATTTTATTAAATCTATAAGACTTCTTCTTAAAAACCAAGAAGTTTTGATAAGATTTTCTTATTGTTTTAAAAAGTTTTCTTATAAAAAATAATACGATTCTTTTTAAAATTATGTGGTTTGCCTAATAAAAAAAGCTTATAGTTTTAATATGATTTTCTCTATGGTTTTAATAAAACAATCTTCTTGGATGAAAACCATAGAGAAATCTTATAGATTTTCTTCTATTTTATTAGGTTGTTTTGACTCTGTGATTTGGACACACTTGCCCTACTAGGGTCTAACCGATTTCAATTTTTTTCGGTACACATCTATTAATCTATTTTTTTAACCTTCTTACCGATTTTTGTTTAGATCAACCTTCTTTTGTATGTACCTTCTATACAAAATCATGTAATAAATTAATGGAGGTTCAAGGGAGATAGCCCTAAGGACTGACCTATTTCAACCATTTTTCAAATTTTTCTTAGGTAGCTTAAACAAACTAAGCCTACAAAAGTGCATGGATTTCTATTTTTGTTCCAATTTTATATGGCACGAACGCACTGTGTACTGTCGCCAATCTAACCTAAGACGGTTTTTTGTCTCATCCAATTGTAATATGATTTACAACACTCAACAATATGATTGACACTCGCCCAATTCTAAAATTTTCTCAGGACGGGCTACTAAATATATTTTTCGGACCACATCTCGGATGGTTTATTTGATGAAGATAAATTTGTCATTTGCACTCACCTTTTTGTTGGTAGAGTAACTTCGGGTATTGTGATATGGTCGGATAATGTGATATACCTGTTAAATACACAAATTTTGACTAGAATATACATGTAAACATAATGGTAACGGAAAAAGGCACGTGCTCTAATTCGCTGTGTTTGCTCTTATTCTTGGGAAATTGTTTCATCAGTGTAGTCGATATTTTTTTGAGTGCGCTTTGTGAGTGTGATACGAGAAAACTGAAGTAGAATTGAAAGCTTGAATATATAAACTTGCTAGTGTTTGAATACACTTATCCATAAATGAGTTGAGTTGAATTGAGTTGAGTTGAGATGAAAACCGAATTTATCTATTGTGATATAGTCAAAGTTGGGTAATGTGATATACCGATCTGAGTTATCAATTATTAATTATTATTATAATAAATAGCAGATGCTGGCAAGCAAAGGACAGATACGTAAGTGGGATCCAGAAGAAAGGCTAATTCAGCAGTCAGAAAAGGAGCAATTCTCTACTGTTGGCGTCAAAGACATTTGGATCCATTTGCAACGCTGTAAAGAGCACATAGCAGTGATAAACCTATCAGCTATTTAAGCTATTTTGTTGCTAAGTTTTTACTTGCGTATTCGTATTCAGTTGTTATTGTTTATACTTTTTCACCGTGTGATATAGAATATCACATTATCCGAACGTGGTATATCGCTTTACCCGCCAAGTTCATTAATAAGGGTTACATGGCTTTTTTTCTATTTTGTTGAAAAAGCTCCGAATTGGGTAATGCTATAGAGCTACGAAGTCGTAATACACTGCACAATGCACCAAAAATCTATCCTATGCAATGCGGTATAAGCTAACGTAAGAAAATTGCGAGTAATTATTAAAATAAAAATACCTATATCACGTTACCTGAAGTTACTGTATTATTGGTAAATACCAATGTATGATATTTTTGGAAAAATATTCTTGGCCCAGTTTTTTTAAGTCAAATAAATCAATTAAGTTCTAGTTAGTGGGATTTACCAATATTCGATTTAATGCCTACTGTAAATATAGTGAGAGCTTTCCTGGCATTATTTCTATAAAATTTGTTGTCAAAATGCTTACACTAAATTAAGAGTCGACATTAAATGACTATTGGTAAGGCTCAGTGAGTTTTGCATTGCTCTTAGCTAAGTACATATTTTAAATCTCAATTTTTCTGCTTGAATTAAATCGCACCCATTCACTTGTTATAATTTCTTTATAGGAATTTTCTGAAACCATCTTTTGCTTTCACTAACAAAAACTCGGCACACTCTGTATAACTGGCTGAGCACGATAAGTTCAACCGACACTTTGAATTTAAATCAATTTTGCTACTTCGCCCTTCCAACCCACTTTTCTTTATTAAAATTTGAGCCAGTGAACAAGCTGTGTCCGCAACAAAAACACCCTATAATTTGAGGTGCCTCCCCTAGTTGCATCAATTATTCAGAAATAATTACAACATGACATGAAACCGAAAAACTTTTCCAATGAAATTAAAATCTTTCCATTCCTATCTACGTACAAACTATGCTAGAGTGCGTAGCATAGCATTTTCGTCCTCGCTGTTTCCTCCGCGTGTTCGTGCTCGATGCAAGTGAATTTCCGAGTCTATCAATTGTTTGTCAGAGTTCGTCGCTTTCTTCTTTATTCCTTTCGAGTTTAATGGTGGCTTGAAGAATTTCTTTCTTGGCAAAATTGGCAAATTCCTACGGCAATTACTGCTTGGCACTTGGCCATGAATGCACAATACAAAAGTAATCAAAGTGTTTGCAAAAATATGCATTGGCTTGGCTTGGGCCAAGCATTTTTGTCTGTACGTTCATGATTAATCTTTTGGCCTGGCTTCGCCGCCCGGAAATTGCTGCTACACAATGTTTGTGTGTGTATTTTAAATATTTACCATATAAATTTTTATATTTTTTAATTTTTGGTTTTTTGGTTTTGACCCAAAACTTTTGACTGGCCAAAGCAATTGCGAAACAATAAAACAACACAAAACGCTTTGATTTACGTGCAAACTTTAGCAAGAGTATGAAGGAAATCGGGAAACAAAAAAAATCTACCTTTATTGAGCAAGATACAAAACGAATAGGTTTTTTGAGTTATTGCCATTTTAAAAAAAATGGCTATTAAATTTTATGTGCGCTGCAAAAGCTTTTGTATAAAGCTTTAACAGTAGCATGATCATAAGATATTTATAAATATAAATATTTTAATAAAAAAATTATGCACTGAAAAATTTATTTCGTATGGAATATGTATTTTTCTCGTAAAAATTGTTTCATTTAGATTTAGCGTTAATAAACATAAACAGTATGAAAACTACTAAATACATGACCTTGACATAATTTTTGTATTTTTTTAACTTTATCTATAGTGAAATTTTATCAGCAACATTTTTGAAGAGTTTTTAACCTTCTATCGCCTTCTTTATGGGTTTCTTTACACTTTTGTAACATAACTAAAAAAAGAACACTTAAACGTACGAGTATAAGCCCAATAGGAAAATTCGAAGCGCTTCAGTAAAAATCGCTTTTGAAGCGCTTCGCTCTAGCTATGTTGCTTGTTCAATTAAATCGATTCGCTCTAGCTGCATTACTGCTTCAATTGAAGCTCTTCGTTTAGCTATCAAACAACACAATTGAAGAGCTTCTCTGCCGTACATAACTGTTTCAAATGAAGCACTACAAGTATTCTAGTACAAGCAAGTAGCAGTTTAAGCTAAGTGGTTTATGGCTGACGTGCCCCCGCCTAATGCACTGCCGCACAAGTTCCTATGAGTTCTGCCGACGCAGCAGTCACAAAAACAACAACAGCAAGAAAAACCTGTTTTACAAAATACATTTGATCTTGGCTGGGTATGGACATATGAACTATTTAGGTACCGTTACGCAAAATGTATTTACGTATTTATTAAATTGAATATTTTTACTTTTGTTTCGTTTGCGTTCAAGGGCAGCTCGGGAAGTTATTAAGTGTGTTTCTTCAAAATAAAACAGTGTAAAAAAATAAAACAGTGATTTTCTAAGAATGAAATTTTTTTTAAAAAATCGCCAACATAAGTTGGCTGAAGTAGCTGAAGTTTTTCTCAGAAATTGTTTTCAGTAAGCTTGTCAATATATGTTATGAGATATACACTTAGTTCGATATATTTTCATTCTTCTAATTTCGTATGTAGATGCCGTTAACGGACCAGAAAAGGTCACCCATTTTGAGAACGAAATGCGCAAGGGTTTCCAGTGCTACAAAAATTGGATGTACCGCAAAACTTTTGCAAGCAAACACTAATTTTGACAAATTAAATAATATAAATAACGGAGGCTAATTTTTTTAGTTTTAAAATTTAATAAATTATCATTTAAATTTTAAAATTGCTTCAAAATTGCCTTGCAAAAAATTTCTAAACAGAAAGCTTTTCAGAATAGGAACGTTACAATTTTCAGACCAAAGCACTAAATATTTAATTCGAAAAGTACAATGTTCGTTGAAAACTTATTAAATATTGTCAATTTATGCGCCAGAACTCTCACACGAAATTTTTCTAGCAAAATAATAGATATATTTTCAAAATCTTTCCTTTTTTGAAGCAACCACAACGAAGGCCTTCAATTGCAGTAGTAAACTAGCTAAAGCGAAGCGCTTTTATTGAAGCTGTAGCGTAGTTGGAGTGAAGCACTTCAATAAAGTTGTTTGGTACTAGAGCGTAACGCTTCAATTAAAGCAGCAGCGTAGCTGGAGTGAATCGCTTTCATTGAAGCAGTAAAGAAGCCAGAGCGTAGCGCTTCAATAAAGTTGTTTACAAGCTAGAACGAATCGCTTCGCAAGCGCTTTAAGATAGCTTTTAAAGAGCTTTGACCATAGCGAGAACTGATCGCTTTAAAGACAAACATGCATATGATCACAAAAGCACGTTTCGTTACAAGAGCGAAGTGCTTTGGTGATTTTTTTAAAGCGCTTTGAAAGCAATTTTGAAGCACTTCCTTTCCTGCTGGGAGGTTAAGGCAATCTATGACATATATATATTTATAAGAATTAAGTAAGAACCCAGCAGGGAAGCGAGCGCACATCAGCGCATCTGAAGCGCTCCAAGAAAACAGTAAAGCACTTCGTTCTCCTTGTGTATAGCGCATTTTTTAACATAGTCATGTCATCAGATGTATGCGTTCCACTCCCGCTGTAGAAAATATAAAATCGTAGCGAGAGCCCTTGCGCTTTGTTCTATTTGTATTTAATATAAAAACGTAGCAAGAACCGAGCACTTTGTTCTCCTTGTAGTTGAAAGAAAAATGTAGCGAGAACAGAGGGCTTTGTTTCCTTAATTAGTTCTTATTGTCGGCTTAATTCTTATACGACGTAAGTCAAAATTATCTATTGTTCAGGAGGCAAAGAAAACTGTTTATTTTTTTTATGAAGTTCATACGATAATGTATTATTTCAAACGTTCTACCTCCTTTTTTCATACAAACATTAAAAACTAAAAAAGGGCATAAATGTAGTTTTGACCAATATACCTAAACCGCTACTAAACGTTACTTTGCCCAATTTTAACATACATGCTATTAGAATTAGGGCGACAATATAAAAAGGTATGATTTTACGCATTTTATTTGATTTTTCATTTTATGAAGGAAAAACATAAAACATAGTTTTAAAACGATTTGATGAGTTTTTACAGTTTTTTTAAATTAATTTTTTTTTGAAATGAAAATCTAATACTTTTTTCAAGTGCAATGTTATCGTTACGGAAAGTGCTACAAATACAGCGCTATGCAAACAGCAAAGAGAATTAAGCGCTCTTTACGTGCATACAAGTAATGCGCATTGAAATTTTTTGCTGGAAAGCATTCGAAGACGTTTAGAGATGGAAATTCAGGCCAATAGAGGCCTAACGAAGTGTAAGAGGACTCAAATGTACTCTCGCTGATGATAAAACCCTACTAATTTTCACTTGTGCCCAAACTTTTTTGATTTAAAAATTATGTATTGTTTTAGTTTTTCTAACATTTGATTTGAAATAAAATTCAAATGAAATTATCTTTTGTTGTAAGTACATAGTAAAAAGTTTATTTTTAAACAGGGTGCGGAAAAATGCGTTCGCAATTTATTAAAATACGATCATATCGTTCGTTGTTTGATGTGTGTGAGAATTTTTCAAACGAAAAATTTAAAAGCAGACGAACGTTCGCAATCGAAAAAGGAATGCTCTGCTTGCGTCGTTTTTTTTATCACTGATAAATTCGTGAGCTTTGTATTTTTTCGAACGAATTTTTCACACAGCACCAAAAAGCAACAAACATTCGTTTGGAATTGTTCATTAAAAATGAGCGTTTGAAGAAAAAATTCACGAACGTTCGTTTGTACGTAGATTTATTAGACAAAATTAAGATTTATTAGACAAGTTTGTTGTTGTATTTTTGTACACTTGCTGACATGAAAAGATGAAACCAAAATACAGATGTGGATTGCACATATGCATATGAGAAAAAATAATGTATTAATAAGGTAAATAAACTTGATATGCCCAGTCAAATGAAAAAAGATGGTTTGTTATGATTATTGTTATATGATTAGATTGTATGATTACTTCTTGATGATCTTGATGATGAAGCATCATCAAAATTATGTTTGTCCACACTCTCGTAATGCCTTTTGATATTCCCTAGTATGCATCCTAAGAGAGGTTTTTCGCATAAGAGATATTTGGAAATGTTACTTATTTTGTCATAGATGACCAGAGATTTTTTGTCTATTTTTGATACTCTACCTATCACTGAAAATCAGGAAGTGACGAACGTTTTAAAACGTATGCTTTCAATAACACTGGTCTGCAAAAGTATAAAGGCACTATAACGATAACTGAGGCGCCGCGATTAGAAAGTGTTGTTCTTTTCATAACAAAAAAAAAATGTTTGTTGGAACAAAAAATTGATACCTCAACTAGATATCTATATTTAACAAATTTGTTGCTTGGTACAAGATCTGTTCAATAAAATATCTATATCGTTACCATTATCTCATAGATTTAAAAGATTGATCTATTGATTGAAATCGATATTGATTGATTGAAAGATAAAATGATAATCAAATTAAAAAATTGATAACTCGAAAATAAATCGATGCATCGATTTTTCTTTCGGCCATTCCTATTTTTATTAAAAGTACTTCATGAATCCATTGTCAAATCGTGGTGCACCAGTTATTGTATTTCTTACTATTTGTATTGGTTTCTTACTTTGGAGACTTTCTTATTCAGCCCTATCATGAATAATTTTTCACCCGGAATCAAAAAAGGGTATTTTCATTTTTAATATAGCAGATAAAGACATCACATTTTTTTTACACTCATGAATATTGACGGTTGATGAACAAATTTGCATTAAAAATTTCCAAAATATTCCTGAGATTTACCTTTGAGACTCACTTTTTTGATTTCGGGTGAAAAATTATACATGAAAGAGCTGAATACAAACGCGTCCGGAGGAATCCAGTCAATAAGATACCTTTATATGATGAAAGTACCGATCGCGAATCTGCCAATTTGTCAGTTATACTGGGGAGATTAAGGGCGACAAATTATTCATGATAGGGGCAGTGTCACAAGATGAAATTAACACCAAAATTGTCTTTTTCTCGCATTTAATTCTCAAGATTACCACACTCCCAAAATACCTCAAATTACCACAAAATACCTCAAAATTAATACAAAATCCCACAATACCTCAAAAAAGCAAACAGAAAATAGATACATACAAACCACCACAAACAAGTGCATTCAGTCATTTGAACAATTCAATTAACGCAACGTTCCACAGTGGACGAAATGACCAGTCTAGCAATATTAAATTAATAACTTCAAAAGTAATGGCGCTACATGAATAAAACTTTGCAGGAATACTTCGTACTATTGCAGCTTCTTGTGTAGCGAAAATGGTTCATATTGGTTAATATTTAGACATAGCCCCCATATAACCAATTTTCGACGTATAAACTACATATAACTATAGTAAAAACTAAGTGAAAGTTTGAGCTTATGAAACACAAATTGTCAAATTTAAATCGAAATTCTTTGAATATATTCATATATATATTCATGTATTCCATGTATACATAGTATTACATACACATCGTACGACCAAGCTAACATTTTGGAGTTAGAGTTATATTTTACCAAGGACCATATACACATATTAAAAAATATCGCACGGTTTGATAAAGCAATCCTTTTATTAAATATTCTTATTAATTTTTATTTTATAGTATACAAACATAAAATTACATGAAGAAATTATTCAGAATCTGAACTGTCACGACATGAATCTGGAGACTGCAGATTATCAATGAAAAGGAGAGTTTTTACTTCTGCATTTAGTCCAATATTATTTTTGGAAGAGGTGGGAGTACCTGCAGTAAGCGATGAAAAGAAGGGATCTGAGGAAAACAAAAGTGCATGCATGAGGTCCTCCATCGTATGCACTCGGGATGTTTTTCGAGTGTGTAGCAAACGGAATTTTCGAACGTCTTTGTTCCTTGCCTCCAGTGCTTCCTCTGACATCATGCCAATCGGTAGTCCAACATTTCTTATGATGTCTCCTCCATGAATTAAAATTTTGTGAATTGAACTTGGCATGTAAAACCATGGATATTCATGCACAAAAATTTCTGCTGTTTCATACGCATATTGTCGGAAAGCATCGGCATTTACATTGTAGCCACAAGACATAACTCGTAAAACTACTCCAAATCTTCTTATAATAGCTTCACTAACGCCTGTTATTTGGGAAGCTAGGTCGGGTTGTTGAAAAAACCTTCTGGCTGTATTTCCATTATTTGTATTTCCACAACCAGACATTGGTATATCTACTAGTAATGCCATTTCCTTTCTTAGCTCGGTTTGTATATACTTTTTTCTTTCTTCCACGGCCTTTTTATCAACACCGCGAATCTGCCATTTCTTAACAGGAAGCCTGTATGATATATGAATGACACACTCAAAGCAACGAATCCACGCGTGTAGAGTGGATAAACCATAGTCACACAAATTTTCATTTGGTGGTAAATTTGTTATCGCATTCAAATCAGTCATCATTTTGGGCGTAGCTCTACAAATCCCACATTTTTGTGAAGATGATTCTGCTATAGTACTAAATACTTTTCCATCTATCATAGTCATGTGGAACTGATGATAAACTTCAAACGTACCCAGATTCGTTGGTTTTATATTTGCTATTTGAGTTTGAACAATTTTAACTTCAGCACGTACCACCTCAGATGTTTCTTTTTGACAGCTTATTTTGATTGGCCTACAGTAGCGAGTTGAAGAAGGTTTTGGATTTTTCCAAACTATGTTTGATCTCAATTGCAGTTGCAATGGTACAATGCAAACCGTAAACATATGCTCGTCGATCATATTCTTTTCCGGATCACTGTAGTTTTGCCTATAGGTTGAATGTCCACTACTGCCGTCACATCCCCGTTTGTAGACAGCAATTAAGTTTTCGCTCATTCCATGGGTAAGGGTGGTTTGAAATGAATTAGGATTTGCTTGAATGATTCTGGTAACAGTGTGGTCCACTAAGCTCTGTAGGGCGACTTCAGCGTGAGTCTCTTCTACAATCACTCCACTAGGATAGCACTTCTTTTTAGCTGCTTTTACAGCGTCATAGCTAGGGTATATGTCAGCATTATGCGACTTGGCACCGGCCTGCATTAGTTTATAAGAGTGTTTGGTGTAGCATCCATCAATGTAGAGACTCAATGCCTCCTCTGGAGTATATTTTACAGGCAGTTCAACATCAGATCGCATGCTTTTTTTAATGTTTTCAACCATGTCTTCACTGGAACCCAACATTGATATGACCTTGGAAGCAGTTCTTTTTCCAGATCTGTAAAGACTACTTCGAGTTGCCACCATAAGCTCGCTACACGAAGATTCATTTAATATTGAAGAAACCTTATGGACTTGGGTTTCAGTAGAACATTCTGAAAACTTTTTCACTGGTCGTCCAACTTTTTTAGAAGTTTTTGGGGTAATTAGTTCGAGGTCTCTATCTAACCAATCTTTGTATTTTTTTTTCAAAAAATTGTAGGCACCTACTGCTATTTTTCCACTTTTCTTGCAATTTGACAACAAACATTCTTACTTTTTCACAAATTTCCCGGCGTTGGTCATCATTGTACTTCGTTTTACCAATAACACTATTGAATATGTGCGTCTCTACAGCCAAAAGCTTTCCAGATGAAACCTCTTCATTGTGCCATATTAAGAATAAAGTCCTTTTGGAAACATACATTGTACCTGCAAAACGATATATATCAGAGACCTGCAAAAACTTGCGTAAGAGTGTGGCTATTTTACATTCACAATGAATCATACAAACAAAATAAATCAGATTTAGACCGGACACTTTAGGACAATAATATATGTAGTCCATCAAAGTTCAATGCATAAAATTCTAAACAGGTAATCACAAACTGAAATTTAAACCGGTATTTGTAATCACAACGCAGAAACACAAACAAAAAACACTATTTGTTTTTTCTATACATACCTCAAGGTTAAAAAAAAGCACTTTATTCTTCTAATATGAAAATAGTTTTGTTGTTTACAAAGCTTATACTGCGTTATGTAAAATGGCGAGAAAACTTATTTTTACAGCTGTGATAACAAGTGTTGTATTCCAAGCCACACAGTTGTTCAAAGAAGTAAATTAAGAAACAACGAAATTAACGGATGAACTCAATAAGGTGTTGGTAATCTAAAATAATAAAAATATTTGGTCACATTGATATTTCAAAATTTGAATTAAATACAGCTAGATTGGTTGTTTCGTCCACTGTGCGTTCCCTTAATTCGTATTTTTACCACGTAATTTAAGTAATTTGAGGGGTTTTGAGTTGTTTTGAGGTATTGTGGTATTTTGTAGTAATTTGAGGATGAGTAATTTGTAGTAATTTTGTGATGTTTTGAGGTATTTTGTGGTGTTTTGAGGTATTTTTTTACCCACGCGAGAGATTTTTCTCACAAAATAACATGAGAATTATCACATCCCACAATCGTTGAAAAATACTATAAGTGCTATTTATCGTGCTTTTCTGGTAATCCAAAACTAGATAGGACATAGTCCCAAAAATTTTATTTAGTATTATGACCGCTTAATAAGCAGTTTTTCATATATTCAATCGCCATATAAGTTCAATGGAAGAGTCTTTTGTTATTGTGTCATAACTTTGTTTTTGGTCATGTTAAAAGCTCTAGATTTTGTGTGCTTATGTGCTATATGCGTAGAACACTGCTACATCAATAACTTAGGTCTGTCGTAAGTCGAATTTAGCTATTCGCCCTTATTCTTGAATCCGCGCCGAGTAAATGTCGTCTTCGAGAGCTCACTTTCAGCAATGAATTGTGGTCGAAGATCATTTCGACTATCAAAAATTTAAATATTTATTTGACGACGTTTGCTCAATAACTGACATGAACAATCACTGCAGATCTCAACGTCAGTTTCAAGAATATAAAAATTTTGTTGCGACGTCGTTTTGAGAGCGAGCGCGGGTTCAAGAATAAGGGCGATTATTGCTTATCGACACAGATATAATGACAAAATTATTCGCCCTTGTACAGAATGGTGATAACATCTACAAGGTCAAATCAATTTTTTTGTGTTTTTTATGATATTAATATGTAAATTTTAATTCAACAGCAACACTAACAGCGCTCGATTCGCAACAATTTTTTCGCGATAATGCAAAAATAAAAACGTATACAAGAAACAATACATACCAAACTCGATGACGCATACATAACTGAAAAGAATTCTCGCTCGACGATGTGGATGCTGATAGTCGGAACATAACATTTTTTAGGAAACGAACGTTCCTGAATTTTTCTTTGAACGATTAATTTTTATGAAAAATTAAAAACAAACGTTCGTTGCTTATTATTTTTTTGTGAAAAATTCGATCGAATAAGTTTGAAACTGACAAATTTTTCAGAGATAAAAAATACGACACCAGCAGAGAGTTCAAACGTTCTCCGCACCGTTTTTAAATGCTCATACTAAGGGTTCTCATCTAAGCATGTAAACATGTATAGCATTTGAGTTTTTGAGGAGCGATAAAGTGTAAATATCGTAAATGTCGACAAGATGGCGGCTGCGGCTGCGACAACATTATGACTTTTTTACATTTTAAACCTTTTAAAAACCTTCATTGACATAGAAAAATAAATAAAACGTGTTCAAATTTACTTCAACTACTTTAAATATGTAATTATTAGCGCCAAAGGCAACCCTCATTCGCACACGTAGATTTACATGCTAGTTTACACTACAAAATAGGCTCGGAAATGAAAATTGAGGCTGACAAATTTTGACAGATAGCTTACGCGCATGTAAGTTCACAAGGTTTACAATGTTAACGGGTCAGTTACATGTTTAGATGAGAACCCTTACTATTTTTTTTTTTTTGTGAGGGAAGTGGAACAAATTTCACTAACAAACTAACATTTTAAGGGGATGGTACTGCTTTGAAGCCGAAAAAATGCATTGGTTTGGTAAGGTTAGTGTTACTGTCTCAAACGAGACACACTTAGGCCAATGAGGCCCATACATGTGAAAAAAGGCATGTTTTCATGACTTTTTGTTTTGGCGACATGAATAATGTTGGTGTATTTATTTCATATATATGTTATAGTTTGACCTCTGAAGTAAATTTGGAAAAAAAATTTAAATTATCGATAAATAAATCCGTGGCAGCGATTCTCCGGAGGCGCCCTGAAAAAAAGTTGTTTTGCGGTGAACACGATTAGAGGATCATCTAAAAAAAAATTCAAAATTAGTTTAAAAAGTAATATGTTTCCAGAGGTAATACCTTAGAGTCTTTTTTTCAATGTTTTTTTTTTTTTTTTGGTAACGTTTTAAGTCAAAAACGCGATTTTTGCTGAAAAATTAAGGTTATTTTATTATTTTAAAATAGGAAAAAAGAACGCTTTGGTATTACTTGTTGATTTATGTGTAGAAATGGCGTAAAAATTTTAAAACGATAGGTCAAGTATGTAGATTTTGCGGCATCGTGTTCACCGACTACAAAAATGTTCTTTTTCAGAAAATCGATTTAAAGTTTTTTTTTTATCGAAAATCAAAAATAAAAAATCAATAAAAGGCTATAATTTTTTATTCTTACACAGAATCATCAATGCCAGCTCCGTACAGTAAAACGCTGTATTAGTTTTAGCACGATTTACTTGAAATTTTTACAAAATACACTTGAAATGTTGTACATTCAGAAAAAATATTAAAAAAAATGTCCCAACATTTTTTTAAAACAGTACCATCCCCTTAAACAGCTTTGTGCTGTAACTTTAACTTTTTGATTCACTGCATGTTCCTTGAAAAAATTTCATCAGAAGCCTCTTTGGATATGATTTGGGCAGTGCATATTTATAAATATTGAAAATATTAAACTTAATTTTAAAACTATACCATGGTAATTCCTTTCGATTGTGCATAGTGAAGATTTCTGTGGATAAACTTGATTACATGAAGTAATTACGTATGTCTAAGAAAAATCTTGTTCAACCCTTCCCGATCTGACGGTAAGCTCCCAGCAAAATTTTTGATTGGGATATTTTCCCAGGGATTTTTTTAACCTCCTGCACTCAGAAAAAAGTTTATCAGAATATGAGAAAAAAGGCATCATATTAAGTGAAAAATGGTATTGACATTGCTTCAGAAAAAGCTTTTCTCTAAATGTGATCCCAAAAATTCCCTAAAAATGGCAAAAAGCTTATTTGAAAAAGAGAAATATTTTCTCATTAATAAAAGACACATTCTCTTTAATAGAAAAATATTTCTTTATAATATTCAACCGTTTTCTTTATTGTGTAAACTTTTCTCGAAAACAGAGAAATATTTATTTAATTTTAATAAATGTTTGCTTTAAGTTGTGTTTATAGTTTCTCACAAAAAATAACACTTTCTTTTAAAGAAAGATATATTATCTTAACACTGATACAACATATTTCTTTATATAAGTATATAAAGTATAAAGTATAAGTATATCCGCAATTACGATTAAAAAATTATTTTTATCAAACATTTGTTTTAACTCAGTTCTACGCATAGTAGAAGTATTAATATCAATTTGTGATTCGGTTTTAAAAATATTAGTTAAAAATGTGTTAAAAGGTAGAATTATTGTTGTGGCATTGTTTTTCGGGACTCTTTATACATATTCCAGAAATTTATTCTGAAAAACGATTTTGGAAATGCATCCAAAGAAACAGTAGTAATAATAAAACAACTAATTAAAAAACTAATTTAGAATAAACTGGTTTATGAACTACTTTGTATTATATTAAGGCGGCACCCACTTCAATTTTGAATAGTTTTTATTGCATTATATATGAAGTAATTCAAAAACTACTTCAAAACAAGTGGCTTATTGATTTTGACATGTTCTTAATAAAAATTATTATTGGATTACAAGTTTATACATATTTAACCATGCTATTTCATCAAATATTATTAATATCAAATATCAAATATCATAATGGCTTTCACTAATATGAATTTATGTATTTTTTTTTTTCAAAACAATAAAATAAATGATCTTTTTGATGTATAGAAATTTAAAATTTTTATGCTTTCAAATTCATCTTCAGTAAGTTGAATATTAACTAGTTTTCAATTGATTTATTTTAAAGAAGTTAAAAAAATAATTTCAATTCAACTAATTTAACAAGTAGTTGAAAACATATGCAGATGAAAGTCAATTGACTTATTTAGCGGACATCACCAAACAAAATATTTTAGTTCGTTCTACAGAAAAAAGTCAGAATTTCAACTAGTTGTGGTTGACAAAAAACTACTTTTTCAACTACTTTTAAATTAGTTGATTTTTCTACAGGGAAACAATATCACTTTTTGTAGCTATGTTAAAAAAAAAAACGTTTTGAAGGAACAATCGTCATAATATGCAGAATATGCAACACAGTGGCCTCTACTGCAGAGAGGGTCAGGTAACTTGGGACCACAGAACAAGCAATCCCAGAGCATGCATCCTAATGCAGAAAAATACTAATTATATTTGTCTTTCAGAATTTATGACGCGGGACCTAACAGTAATCGAGACTAACATCGAAACTGATGGCAAGCACCGCGCCATAGCGATCGCATCCGCATACTTTCCTGGGGACGATCTAAACATCCCCCCAGCGGAGATAAAACGGCTAGTGGAGCACTGCAGGAAAGAGCAACTTCCACTAATCATCGGCTGTGACGCCAACGCACACAATACAATTTGGGGAAGCACCGACGTCAACACCAGAGGTGAGTACCTTTTAGAATTTCTTTTAAGTAGTAACCTAGACTTTTACAATGTGGGGGTAACACCTACTTTTGTCACTAGGGCTAGAGAAGAGGTCTTAGATCTCACCATAGGAAGCCCAGAGGTTGGGGATATGATTAGGGAATGGAGGGTATCAACGGAACCTTCAATGTCTGACCATAGAATAATAGAGTTTAGACTTGGGGCAAAATGTCAAGAGATAGAACCCAAAAAAAACCCAAGAAATACCAGTTGGGACAACTACACCAACACCCTGAAAGAAAACCTACAGAGCGTAAAAGCTAGGAGTAGAATTAGTAACATCCTAGAACTGGAATGCTTTGTAGAGCAGGTAAACAATGCAGTATATAATGCCTACGAATCTAGCTGCCCAACAGGGCACAAGGCAAGAACAAAACATACTCCTTGGTGGAGCGCCGAGTTAACCAGACTCCGAAAGAAGGTGCGATGCAGTTTTAATGCCGCAAAGCGTAACGGAGAATGGCACAACTACACGGCGACTCTGACGGAGTACAATAAAGAAATCAGAAAAGCCAAAAGACAAAGCTTTAGAACTTTCTGCGAAGACATTTCTTCCACGCCAGCCGCAGCCAGGATACACAAAGCAATGGCTAAAGGCAAAGTGGAGACAAGAATTTCACTTCTATTGCCAGACGGAAGCTATACGCTTAGAGAAGAGCAACGAGCCAGTCACCTTCTAGAAACTCATTTCCCGGGCAGCACACCGGTAACTGAGTATGAGACAGCAGACAGGCAGATTACTCCAAATCAAGAAGAATGGAAACTCGCAACGAGCATTTGTACTAAGGCTCGTCTAGATTGGGCACTCAGAACCTTTCAACCATTCAAATCAGCAGTTGTAGACGGCATCTTTCCTGCACTTCTACAAAAAGGTGCAGAAACTATATTGCCTCACCTAGTCAAAATAACTAGAAGCAGCCTTGCGCTGGGCTATATCCCAAGGAAATGGAGAAGGGCGATAGTCACTAGTCACCTTCATACCAAAAGTAGGGAAAATAGACAACACGCTATCAAAGTCGTTTAGACCCATTAGCCTCTCATTTGTACTTAAAACAATGGAAAAGGTAATAGATAACTATTTAAGAACTGAGATTCTGGAGAAGGCACCAATGCACCCATGTCAACACGCGTATAGGGCGGGTAGATCTACAGAATCTGCTCTATACCAGTTGGCTAGTAACATCCAGTCAGCTTTCAAAAACAAAGAAACCGTACTCTGTGCCTTTCTAGACATAGAGGGAGCCTTTGATAATACTTCTCACGAAGCTGTGAAGAAGTCTCTACACAAAAAAGGAGTAAGTGATATGCTCAGCAGATGGATATGCCAAATGCTTAGCACTAGAACTGCAGAAACAAAAGTGGGCAACACCACTATAAGAATCAAAACAACAAAAGGCTGCCCACAAGGCGGAGTCGTTTCTCCACTGCTGTGGAGTCTTGTTGTGGACGAATTATTGACGATGCTAACCGAGAATGGCATAAAATGTCAGGGTTACGCAGACGACATCGCCTTAATAGCGAGAGGGAAGTTCGAGGATACACTCTGTAACCTGATACAGAGAGGACTGTCAGTAACAAAGGAGTGGTGTAACACGGTGGGATTAAGTATCAACCCAGCGAAAACCACCATAGTACCTTTTACTAACAAAAGAAGCCTGCCAAACCTCCGAACAATGAGAATGGATGGCACTGAAATTCCCTTCAAAGGAGAAGTTAAGTATCTGGGACTTACACTAGATTCAAAGCAACGCGCGCACTCATGGTATGTAGGAGCCTGGCGGGGAAAAGCTGGGGTTGTAACCCAACAATTCTCCGCTGGATGTATACCATGATGGTGAGACCCATCCTCACCTATGGTGCAATAGCATGGGCTGAGAGAACCAAGCTAACCACAATGAGGAATATGCTAACAAAGGTGCAGAGACTGGCCTGTGTATGCATCACAGGGGCCATGAGGACATGCCCTACAGCAGCACTAGAAGTAAATCTGGACCTAACACCCTTACACCTTGTCATAGAGGGAGTAGCCAAGCGAACTCTGTTGGGCATTGCTAAAGAGGGGACAGGTTTAGGTAAAACTATCAGCAGTAGAGAGAAGGAGGATATTGCAAAGCACACTCCCTACATCGATCTACCAAGAGACGACATAGTAAAAAGGTATAACTTCGAAAAACACTTCGGAATTAAGCTTAGTACCAAGAAAGAGTGGGACAGCGAGATGATATCGCAAGTTAAGAAACCACATAGTATAGCATGGTATACAGATGGGTCCAAGACATTGGCAGGTATAGGCGCAGGGGTGTACGGGCCAAGAACCAAGCACTTTGAACCTATGGGGACAACACTCAGTATCTTCCAAGCGGAAATCCTAGCAATACAGCTGTGTGCACAATTCAATCTGGACCGTAAATACAAAGGTCAGGATATAGTTGTCAGACAGCCAAGCAGCAATCAAAGCATTAGTTTCCTGTGAGATATCATCGAGAATGCCTAACAAAACTCAAGGAGCTAGGCAAGAATAACACTGTTACTATACTTTGGGTCCCAGGACACAAAGGAATACAGGGTAACGAAGAAGCCGATGGTCTAGCGCGACAGGGTGCAGCCACAAAATTTATAGGACCGGAACCATTCTGCGGATTGGGCACACATTCTATAAAAGAAGAACTAAGAAGGGAGGAGAGGCATAAACGTTCAAACCTTTGGAAAAGCCTCCCAAAGCTAAGACAATCCAAATTGCTCCTCAGAGATTTTAACACTCGGAGAGCAAAATTGTGCATAAGCTTAGGCAAACCGAATCTTAGGATTCTAACGGGGTTCCTTACAGGACACTGTAAACTGAAATACCACCTGATGAAATTGGGCATAGAGACCGATAGTAACTGCCGTTTCTGTGAAAAAGCAGAGGAGACTCCAATACACCTACTTACAAGCTGTGACGCCGTGGCTCGCAGACGTAAACTAGCACTGGGGAATTATGAGCTGAGTCTAGAGCAGGTTTCATCCCTTGAACCTAAGAATATTCTCAAGTTCATTAGAGAAATAGGGCTGGATGAAATTCTGTAATCCGCAAACCCAGCGGAGCTTTGAGAAGGAGGTACAATAGATCTCATATAGGTCGCAGTACGCATCTCCACCACACAACATTAACATTAACATTCTATTTTTTTCGTACCTCATTCAATATAAGAAAAATATATCGATTTTTGAAAAGAAGCCTTTTTAATTTTTGAGAAAGGATTTGTTGTTTTTGAAGAAAATATTTCGCATAACTAATTATTTATCAACAATAGAGAACATTTCTCATTTTCTATATTTTTTTCTCTATAAATGAGATTTTTTTTCAGTGAGCGAAAAATGCTTATCATTATTAGAGACACAAAATATTTTCATTTCCCACAAGGAAGGAAATATTTCTTCGAATATGTGAAAATTTATTATAATTGAAGTAAATTTTATTTGAAATAAAGAAAATTTCTATTATCGAAAATGGAGAAATTTTTTATCACAAAAAGATAGGTGTTTTTTTTTTGAGTATAACCACAAAAACCATTCCATTCCATGGAATGCCTTCTTAAAGTTCTTCTGGAAAACACCTACTAGAATCCTTTCATTGAAGGGCACAGAGAAATCTTCAATTGCAAAAGTTCTGTAAGCACTTCTAGATAAGATTAAGGAAAGCATTCCTTTCAATGGCTTGCATATGTTAAAAGAATGCCTTCTGGGTATGAAAGTGAAAGGGATGGAATTCAAGACTTTCCCTTCCACTTTAGCTTCTTTTGGAAGCACTTTTTTTGCTGAGCTGCTAAGAATTTTTTATGATTTTTGGAGTAAATGTTCTTTATACGATATGATATATCAATGCCTTAATTTTGATATTTTCATATCCCTAAAGGATTTTTTAGAACCGAAAGTTAGTACTAAAATACATTTTATTGCACCAAATGACCTCAAATAGATAAAAGGTGTGCACTTTACTAAAATTGCGCCTTTAGTAAATGAACAAAAAAAAAATTAAATGTGGCATTTTAAGGGCCAGTTTTTCAGTGCGAGTTTAAACTCTAGTCAAATTAAACTGAGGTTAACTCACCAAAATTGGACGTTTAAACTCGGTTTAACTAGATATTTTAGCATTTGTTGAAATTAAATTGACTTATATTATCATATAATGTGTTTCTTTTTTGCCTAAACCGAGTTTAATCGTCTGATTTTGGTGAGTTAAACTCAGTTTAATTTGACTAGAGTTTAAACTCGCACTGAAAAATTGGCCCTAAGAAATATAAAGCAAAATTAACGAGAAATTCGAAAAAAATTTGTTAAAGCAGATTAAAGAACATGTGTTTATTTATGTTAAAACATTTTTCAAAAACTTACATTAAGTTCATGCTTCAATTTCAAATGGATTTATATAACAGCATATAAATCAAATGTTTCATGAACCACTTACTTTTTCCTGGGTCACATGCAGGCGACAAATATCTAGATAAGCTGTTAATTAAAAGCGACCAACTGAATGGGTTAAGTAAATTATATAAATAAAAAAGTAAACCATTTTTCAACCATGTCATAAGTGGCTGTCAAACATGTAATTATGTATGTGTAGTTGACAGTAAAAGCAAAGTTATCTGACAAATTTCACATAAAACTGGTCAACTTTATCAAAGTGAATTTAAAAGTTTATCTTTCATTTTTTATGTTTTATTCACACTAGCAACTTTGTCATTAAATAAATTATGTTATAAACGCGTGTGTCTGACTCACCAACACACACATATAACACACACGAAAACTGGCACAATCAGACAAAAATCCATTTATGCATGGCTGCATAACACACACACACATACATACAGAGAGAGAAGTGTGAACTTTTTTGCCACAATCTAAAATCCATTTGATGTTATTAAATAATTTTTACAATGCGACACGCTTTGGCAAATAAACATACAACATGGCAGCCATTTAGAGCTTTATGCTTTTCATAATTCTAGGTGGCGCTGCACAGTGGGGCAAGACATTTACTTACTGGCACTGAATTCAAAAAAATAAAATAACAAATTTTTTAAAAATTTTTATTATTTAAAACAAATAAGGTCACAAGTCAAACCGTTTTTTCTGCGAAATCATTGAATTTGTATCTGTTTTTGAAAAATATTTCTAAAAGAAAATAGACATTTTTCAAAACAAATTTCTTTTTTATTCAAAATTTGGTATGAAACCGTCGCACAGTGGGTTGGATGGACCTGAAAACGAGGATTAATTCACACGAGCGATAAATTATTGATTTTGAATATTTAAATTTTTTATTTATAGTTATAAATATATAATTATATTTATTTATTTATATTTAAAATAAAAATTTTATTTTACAATATTTTAGTGCTAATAGTTTTCTTTTATAATTTTAGTATATGTAAGGTTTTTTTTTTCTTTTAAAACCATACATCTAATTTTTAATTCAGTTGAATAGAGTTCTAGTTTCAATTACATTTTGATTATAATTAAAGTTAATATTACCATCATCATCATCTTCCTCATCACCATCTTCAGAGCCAGCATCATCATCAATTATTATCATGACCATCATCATCATCAGCATCAGCAATTGCCATCACTTTCCGGAACTAATAGTGGTAATGCCAGTTTTGGTAAAAGTTGAATTTTTTTTTTGTAAACTACTTGCTTCTGCTTGAAATAACAGGATCAGAGCTTAAAAGGAGTCTACTAAATACATCTTCATTTGAATTTTCTCGACTGCATTTACGAGAGAAATTCTCTCTATAATTTTTTAATTCTTTATTACGAGCTTCTTGGGCTTCCTCCGACAATTGGTCCATTGTTAACAGTACATGCTTTATAATTTCTGGTCCGTGTATAAAAAAAACTTATGCAATGTTGGAGGCATGTTAGACCAGGAGCATTTTTCAACAAAATACCGAGCGTAAAGTATTCAAACTCGGAATTTCTGAAAAGGCATACATTTATCAAAAAATTTCTTAACGATCGAATTATTAAACGTAATCGCACTAATTTTTGTGTCTGTATTAGGTACAGTTTTAGAAAATATTTCCAAGACATTTCGCTTAATTTTTTTATATGTGGATTTTTTCGATTTTTTTAATATAACTAGAAAAAATTAGATTTTTTTCCAAAAGTAAGAAATCATAACTCTGTTAATTTTAGTCTTATTTTCATGTTAAAAAGAAAAATTAAATAAAAAATTAAAAGCCAACCAGTTTTTAGAAAGTTACAGCTTAAAATTTTTTTTTAAACCAACACTATTTTCCGATATAATTAAAAAATTTTAATATAGAGGTCACTAAAGGCACGTTTAAATATCAATATTTTTTCATGAAAATTTAACAGTTTATTTTTTTACATGTAAAGGAAAAATCCAGGCCCATGCGTATTTTGAATTTGCAAACAAGAGTTTCTTCCATAGAGCTAAGGGCCACTTTAATGTACAGACATGCATTTATTTAACCAGATACCAAGTAACATATATGCACAATATTAACAACACTTTCGCAAACAGATAAGCCTTAAGCAAAAAACAAATGCAATAAAAATACAAAAAGAGGAACAAGAAAAACACAAACACAAAAAAAAACAATAACAACAACCAAAACAAAATAGTCGACAAAACAAGCAAACTGGAAAAAATGTGTATGCTTAGTAAATGCAATGTTATTAGAAAAGCAGCAATACGTTTTTAGCAAAGTTGTTTCACATAAAGTAGCTTATTTTGAGTTCGCGCAAATATGCGCAAAATTTCAAATCTGATTCTGAAAGTTAAAATGCCTTTTTTTTAAATAAATAAGCACTTTTAATAAGTTATAGTCAATTCACATTTTAAACGCAGCATGTTTGATGAAAAATTCTGTAGCAAGAGAACTTTTTTAAAAATATACACAAAATATTTTTCAACACTTTTTCACACGACTTTTTTTTATTATACAGATAAGTACCTCACGTTGAAGGCTCCATTTGAAGCTATAGTATTTTTTTTTATTTTACGTAATGTGAAAAAATCAGTTTTCACCACTTTGCGCAAAAATACAAACAATGAGTGAACTTTGACAGCGAGCAGTTGCATTAAGAAACAAATAAAAAAAAATGAAAATTACTTAGTTATTCGGTCATATATCTACTTAAACTCAGTACCAAACATTATTGTCAAAACTTTGTTTGATTTTTTGAATTAATCCTCGGTTTAGGTATCTTCTAATCCAATGTGCGTCGCACAGTGGGGTATTGAACCCTGAAAATGGATATCAATTCACCTAGAAGACGTAGGGAACTTTTGACTTTTTTTTAGTTACAATGGGTCCAAATAAGAAAAAAAATTCCGTCCGTCCGTCTGTCCGTCTGTCTGTCTGTCGACACGATTACAGCCATAATTTTGAAGTTATCGTAATGAAAGTTGGCATTTAAGCTTGTTTCTTAAATGCCAACTTAAGATTGCAAATGAATCAAATCTGATGAAAACTACGCCTACCTCCCATACAAAATGAATATTTAAAAACGGTAAAATCTCTTGTAATTCTACGAAACTTAATATATGTACTTACAATTTTGTATATGATCTTTGATTTTTAATATCCGCTTTAAGTATGAAATTCAGCTAAATCGGGTGAAAACCACGTCTACCTCCCACACATAACGAAATTATCAAAACGGCAAAATCTCTTTAAATTCCACAAAAATTAAAATTTGAACTTTGGATTCTTCACTTAAGTTTTGATTTTTGAGATGCCTTCTGAGTTTGAAATTTCTTACAGTTAAATGAAAACTCCTTCTACCTCCCATACCAAATGACGTCGTGGCTGCACTTGCCTAATTTGATAATGCTGACTGCAGTTATTTCGCAAAAAAATTCATAGTTTCTAAAACGCACATAACTGCACAACAAAATTTTAAACACTTAATAACAATAGTTCATTTAAAAAGAAAATCATGATAAAATGGCAACAGAACACAACAAAATAAACTTTAAATCCACATGTATAGCAAAATTACATGGAGCAAAATAGTATGGACACATTCTTTAATAAACACAAAAAACTATTTCCAATAATTTATCTGATAAATTTTTGTGGCGTTA
Source organism: Dichetophora obliterata (assembly GCA_963920525.1). NCBI lineage: Eukaryota > Metazoa > Arthropoda > Insecta > Diptera > Sciomyzidae > Dichetophora > Dichetophora obliterata. Next base: position 15,045,886 of record OY986435.1, on the reverse strand, counting down.
GAACAACAATAACCTTAAGTTTAAGGTTGCGTTAAAAAATTTTGCACAAAAGACTTTATTTCAATAAAAATTTTAAATAAAAATGGTGAAAAATTGCGATTCTCCACTGCGCGAGAACGAAAGCAAAATAAAAGTTAAATTTGACAGCTTGTAACTTTTGAACTGGTACACTTAAAGTATTGATTTTTTTAAGTAGTTGTAACGTGACGTTACAAATATTACAACTATCAATACAATTTATTATTACTAATCTATAAACTAATTTAAATAATTGTTATATTATAACTTAAGCTATATAATTATCATTATAACTATATAAATAACATTAAATATTATATTGCAGCTGTTGAACATACCGACACACAATACTTACTTATGACAAAATAACAGCGACAACAAATACCTTACTACTACACCCGTCACTAAACCTTACATACAGACACACGCTACATACCTATTCAGGACACCATAAAACAAACCGACGACACACAAACACAAATACTTACTTATGAAAAAATAACACAAAAGAGTTGCTTCAATAAAAACACTACAGCAATACACACGGCAAGCGTATAATTCCTAACTGGTTTTCACACCACATAATATAAAAGGGCGGCACAAAACCAACCAAGTCCGCATTCCTTTTAGGTAAGCTCACGGAGTTGGACTCCGGTTCTGTGCGCAGAACTTTGGAGCGAATCATCTCTGGTTCGCATCTACCAGAGTCGACACACTTTTTTGATTTTTTTTTTTAGTGTCGAACTCTGGAGCGAATCAGTGCTGATTCGCATCTACCAGAGTCAACACACGGTAAATTTTTGGCGTGCCTTCTTTCCTCTGGAGCAAACCAGCTCTGGTTCGCATCCACCAGGGGCGGCACCAGCTCTGGTTCGCATCCACCAGAGCCGGCACACTTTTAATTTTCGCGTGCCTTCTTCCTCTGGAGCAAACCAGCTCTGGCTCGCATCCACCAGAGGCGGCATACTTTTTTATTTTTGTGTGCCTTCTTCCTCTGGAGCAAACCAGTTCTGTTTCGCATCCACCAGAAGTGGCGCACTTTTTATTTTTGTGTGCCTTCTTCCTCTGGAGCAATCCAGTTCTGGTTCTCTTCCACCAGAGGCGGCACACTTTTAATCATTCTCTTGGTTCTGTTACTTGAATCTTATTAATAGGCCAGGTCCTGGAGGGTCCTCATTTGGACTCATCGACCAAGATCCCCCTCTGATCCCTCCTTAGATCCCTCTGCCTATCCCCTTTGCTATTATCTTTTGTTTTCGAATATTAAAGGAGCATTCCTTTTAGCGTTATTTTCAGCCTTCCTGTTGACGTATGGCACCGATTACCGACAGCGATTAACGATTACCGTTCACCGATACCGATTTTCATTCGCTAAAACCCTCTCTCTCAACTACCTATAAACAACAGTAGCCTTCAACTGTCATCGACGAACACTCACTCCGACTCACACGACACTGCACTGCAATAAGTATTATAAGTTTATATTAAGACGAAGCTATAAATAAAGAAATTAAATTTAATTGGAAAACTGTGCTGTATTTATTTGTGGAAGTTTGTGGTCCTTTCATTAGACGCTGGCACGGCTGAGCTGAACTCGGCCATTAGAAAAAACCACCGTCACATAGTAACGCAGAATTTTATTAGCTTAAACCCGGTATTCAAAAACTGTCGTAGCCTCCATTTGCTTTTTTTAATTTTAAGCCAAAAACCCAACTCAATACCACTCTGTGCGTTGGCTACAGGTATTTTATGATTTACTTTGATTAAATTTTTAAATCTGTGGTATTGCAAAATCAGGTTATTGAAACATTTGTGCAGACATAAAGTAGTTAGAGCCGCAACCTTAGTATTTTTATTATTTTTATTGGAGCAATAGGTGTATGTATATTAGGCCGGGTCGATTTGTGGGGAGGCAAAAAAATCGCCCAATGCTCAGTGAAAATCGTATTCTAGGGATCAAAATAAGAAACTTTACCCGAGGAACTATACCTCTAAAACGAATTCTAATGCCCCAACTTTTGACTTTTGTCCCGTAGGGTCAAATTTTGAAAAATCCCTCTTTGACCCATTTAGAGTGCCCCAATCTAGTCCAAATATATGACCGAAGCCCACTAACTTTGAAGGGCCGATCCACCCATGCCAAAGGCAACCCCATTCCGCTGATTTTTTCATGTAAAGTGCCAAAAATTGTGATTTTTTTAAATGTTTGTATGGGGAATCCCCCAGGGGGTTCCAGGGAGTGTGTCACTGGCATGGGTGGATCGGCACTCCAAAGTTAGTGGGCGTCGGTCATACATTTGGACTCGATTGGGACACTCTAAATGGGTCAAAGACCCAACTTTTGACTTTTGTCCCGTAGGGTCAAATTTTGAAAAATCCCTCTTTGACCCATTTAGTGTGCCCCAATCTAGTCCAAATGTATGACCGACCCCCACTAACTTTGGAGGGCCGATCAACCCATGCCAGTGGCACACCCACTGGAACCCCTTGGTGGGTTCCATATACAAACATTTAAAAAAATCGCCATTTTTGGCACTTCACATGAAAAAATCAGCGAAATCGGGTCGCCACTGGCACAGGGTGGATCGGCCCTCCAAAGTTAGTGGGCGTCGGTCATACATTTGGACTTGATTGGGGCACTCTAAATGGGTCAAAGAGGGATTTTTCAAAATTTGACCCTACGGGACAAAAGTCAAAAGTTGGGGCATTAGAATTCGTTTTAGAGATATAGTTCCTCGGGCAAAGTTTCTTATTTTGATCCCTAGAATACGATTTTCAGTGAGCAATGGCTGATTTTTTTGCCTCCCCACAAATCGACCCGGCCTAATATAAACATATAAACATGCAGTTTCTTCTTGAGAACATGCAGTTTAGTCGTTCGCAGTCGGTATAAAACAAGTAGGTTCAGTTTTTGATCTATTGTGTACAAAATTTGATAAAACGCACAGCAGAATAGCTCATAATAAGCTCTGGTAATGTCCTTTCTTTATATATATATTAGGGCGGGTCAAATTCTGGCTCAGCGAAATTCGTAAAATACATGTAATTTCAAGACTTTTTCTCCACTACAGCATATACAAATTCTGAAAAAAAGCTGTGCGGACTTTCGTAAATAGATTCATACACAAACATTCATACATTCATATTTTATAATTGAGAACAAAATCTATTTACGAAAGTCCGCACAGCTTTTTTTCAGAATTTGTATATGCTGTAGTGGAGAAAAAGTCTTGAAATTACATGTATTTTACGAATTTCGCTGAGCCAGACCTCCAAAAAATTCGTCCATACAAATGTATATATATATATATTTGTTGTTCAAAACAAGTAGGTTCAGTTTTTGATCTATTGTGTACAAAATTTAATAAAGCGCACAGCAGAAAAGCTCATAAAAGCTCTGGTAATGTCCTTTCAAGGGCTAAAAAGAGCCAAATTGTGCTGAATTTTTTATATATAGAAAAGCACGAAAATGATTCAGAGGGTTTATGTATATATAAACCCTCTTTGGCCCTTTTTAGCCCTTGAAAGGACATTACCAGAGCTTTTTATGAGATATTCTGCTGTGCGCTTTATTAAATTTTGTACACAATAGATCAAAAACTGAACCTACTTGTTTTATACCGACTGCGAATGACTAAACTGCATGTTCTCAAGAAGCTTTTCACGGAATTTATAATTATCTGGGGTGTGCCATTGTCTGCAGAGATGGGTTTAATCCAAGGACCTTCGGCGTCAAAGCCACGCTCTTACACTTTGTGCCTCGGCCGCCACGTTTTTATATTTAGCCACTTATACCCAAATTTTTGACCTTTTTTGTCATCGCCAAACATACTAAGGTCCTCAGATTCATCAAACACCTTAAATGTTTGAGGAAAATAATCTGCCATGCAAGAATTTTCAAAGTAACATTATTGCAATTTAGTTATTGCAAACATTTGTGGTAAGTAACATTCTCGGTTTAGATGTCTTTTATAAGAAAAATTTCGTTTTCTATACGAACATGCAAGTTGCTTAAAATTTTCAAGAAATTGACACCACAAAAACTTTCGTACCTGCAACACACAAAACGTTTTTAGTACTAATTTTTTTTGGCGAAAAAGAAAAAATCAATAAAAAATGAAAGTTCTGGCTTTGAAAATGAATAATAAATTTTGATTAATTGTGGGTCCAACGTGTTTCTATCTTTTTCATTTTCGTTTTCCTTCTCATTTTTATAATTTTTCAAACTTTGGCATAAATATTTGTTGTTGAAAAAATATTCAAAACCATAAATGGCTTTTTTAATGTTCTTTAATATGGTATGCATAAATGTAGGGTTGATTTAAAGTTTCTATCGTAAAAATTTAAAAACGTTTTATAAGATCGAGAAATCAAGTCTAACTATCATAAAAATTTTAGATTTTTTTATTTTTATTTATTTTATATTTTTGTAATTTTGTGTGCATAAGAAGTAATGGTGTAGTGAAAGAACCATGACAATTTCTCAATTCCTTTCTGAGTTATACTCTCAAATACTTCTTTAAACACTGCTACAGCAACAACAGCGCCACCTACCGGGTCAATTTTTAGACCAAAACCATCTACACACCTATCCGCACAGACATACCAAATTTCATCAAAATAGGTCTAGCCGTTTAGGAGGAGTTCAGTGACAAAGCCATGTACAGAAGAATTTTATAAATAAAGATATAAATAAAAAAATGCTCTTATATCATATTTAAGTCTCTTTAAATATAAAATGTATAAAATTCAAAATTTTTCCCAAAATTTTAGTCAAAACCTTAAAGATATAATAAAACTTATTTGCATTGTTTTCAATAATAGAGCATTTTTCTTTAACTTAATGAACAATAACACTGTACGCTATATCTTTGTATCTTTTTTCTCTGTATTTCATAATTTAAACGTTTTTTACTTAATTTTTGTATAAGGAATCTCTTGGTGACATTTGTTTTACCACTTTACCGAACATTTTAGAACAAAATTTTCTTTTTTAAGGTATGTCAAAAATTACTCTAGATATGCACTCGTTTTCATGTTGATAACTCTTGAACCATTAAGATTTCATTTTGGTTTCTTCTGCAAAGTTATTTCTTTAATTCTTGCCAACGACTTTGCGGAATAAATGAATATGAAAAAATCGCTAACAGTGGGTCTTATCGAGTGATTCTTACAAAAAGTCAAACGAAAAAAGTTCGTACAACATTGCGTATGAGTAACATTTTTTGCTTTGAAGCGTTGAAAGCGGGCAAGACATATGTCGCTTATTAAAGGTTTAAAGACAATTTCAAATGATTTTTCGTTATATATTTGTTCAACAAAATTGTTGGCAAGAATAATAGAAAGAACTTTGCTGAAGAAACCAAAATAAAAAGTCTAACGGTTCAAGAGTTCTTAACATGCAAATGAGTGCATATCTGGACTAATTAAAAAAAAATTTGCACTAAAGTCTTTGATTTAGCCTAAAGAGATTTCTCATATTTAAATTAAGTGAAAAACGTTGAAATTATTAAATAAAGATTTTCGTGCCGCACAGTGTAATTTACCGTAAAACTATCGCTAGAAATCATTGTTTTGGTTGAAGAAAATAGTAAGTTTATCAAAACCCGGTGCTTAAGATGTTTTACTGACTGATTAAATGCCAAAAAATTGTGTGTCTGCCCCACTGTACGCCAGCAGCACAAGTGGGTGGGCGCATCATGGTTGCTGTTTAATGGTTGACAAGTCGTCAAATGCACGTTTCTCTATCATGCATAGGTTTTTACTGGCTTATATTTTTTTTTTTTTTAATTTCGTACGACACTAAATTCTCTGCAAGGATCACACTAACAGCAGCTCAAAGCTTGACAAAAATACAGAAATAGAAAAAAAATATCTTCGAATATATGCAGCAATTCAACGTCGAACGTTTTTAATATGTTTTTACAACGCGTGGGTCTCTTTTTTTTTGCTAAATTTTTCTTTTTATTTTTCTTCATATTTTTTTGTTGCTCGCATGAACGTGTTCACCATTCTTTTATTTTGTCACGTTCGCTTAGAAAATTCTAAGTAAATAAATATATATGAAAGTATATATATATTTATATATAAGTTACACTGCAAAAATGTTGCTAAGAAAACACCTTGCAGCATGAAATCAAAATAAAATACATTCACGTAAAATGAAAAAAGTTTAAAAAATTGTTGATTTTATATGATTTAAATACAAATTCTAAATATTAGAAATTGAAATTAAATCAGCTAGTAATATTTTCCTTTTCATATCGAAAACGTTGTTGTTGTTCTTGTTTCTTTGGAAAGATTCGTTAGAACAATTCATTGTTCTAACCTTGGCCTAAAGCTCAATAAACGATTTTAAACTATCAAAGAACTAGAATTTGTATATAAAATCAAGTATGATTTAAACTATCAAATATTGAGAATTTGTGTTTAAATCATTTAAAATCAACATAATAAATAACAAGGTCATTTAGAAAAAACTTTAAGTTTAAAAAATTCTTAAAAAATGGAGAGCATTTTTTGATTCAAAACTTTAATAAAACACACTTATTCCGAAATTTTCAGATATTTTCCATACCACTGAAAATTATTACAAGCAACTCAAGCCCAGCTGTAAGACCGCCCTATCAAATAATGCTAATATCTGGTCTAAATGTTTTAATTTGCTGTTAAAATTGTGAAACATTGGCGCGAACAACAGCAAAAGCAGAGCTTTAAACTGTTGGCACAATATTAAAACAACAACAACAACAGCAATAAGAGCAGAAAAGACATGCATGCCATACATTTTCATTGACAACAAATAATAGCAATTACAACAATAACCACAGTAAAAACAACAACACTTGCAGCTCTCAAACAACAACAAAAACGAGTCAGAATTCTAACAACACGTTGTTGCAAATTGTTGCCAAAACAATAGCATCATGCAAAATTGTGAACAATTGTTTGTTTCCTGCCTGCACTCACACATGCAAGTGTTTGTTTGCATGTTTTTTTTTTTTTTGTTTCAGCCAAGAGCACACTACACCCAGAGTTGCCACAGCCTAACATTTTTTTACCAAAATTCCCAGAAAAAATTTCGCATTTTAAAAAATTTTTCTGCATAAGTTTTAATGTAAGCATTAAATTTTATGCATAATTAAATGTATAAGTTTATTGTTCATATGTATGCTTGAAATCAAAATTGTACACGTTTCATTTGAGATGCAAAAATTACTACAGTTTTCATTTTTATTAGACAAATATTAACAAAAACATATAAGTTACTTTGAATAAGTTTCATAGTTGTAAAAAAACTACACAGTTAAAATATGAGCATAAATTTTATACTATTTGGTATACATATATAAAGCCAAACCGAAAATGTTTAAAAAGTTATACCATCAAATCTTATAAATTTTTCCAGACCATTTTTCTCGTCAGACCAATCGAAATCACTATATTTTTAAATTACCCGATTTTGGTGAATTTTTTTCTTTCGAACCTGAATATGTTTTGATTTACACATGATATCCATGTAAAACTTTTAAATTATATTGGTTTTATTATTTTTATAATATTGAGTGGCATAAAATTTATAAATTATTTGGAATAAAAAAGTTTATACCACACAAATGCTATAAAAAAGATAAAATTTACTCTCAAATTTTTTACTGTGTACTTGATATATCCGATGTAACTTGGAAATTATTTTTACTAAATTGTTTTACTAGGAATTTGTTTGAATTTTATTTTTAAATAGAGAAAATCTCCAAAATGTGCAATAAAATTAGAAAAATTGAAGCTTGTTGGAAAAAATAATACGACTTTAATTGTTTAAATTGCTCTGCACATTTAAAAAAAGCCATTGGTTTGAGTCTAGGAAAACGTTAAAAAACTTCTGCTGACGGTCTAAAAAATCAATATGAACAATCAATGTTTTTTAAAAAGTAACCATTACAATGTTGCAAATATTTCTAAGGAAAAGATAATAAAGTCGTTTGTAAAGATTACATTAATATCTATTAAATTAATAGAAATATTTTTACTAACAAATTAAGATATCATTCGCACTTGCAAATCTTATCGGTAAAATACTAAAAGGTAGCTTTTTAGATTAACACGCATCCGTTGTCAACAAAAAGTTCCGAAAGAGTCGCTGTGTGTGTCAATTTGACACAATATCAAAAAATTCCACCGCAACATAGAAAAAATGGAAATGAAAGGTTTTTGTTTATTTTTTTATTTTTGCCTGAAACAATTTAAATAGCAAAAAGTACACAATGCAGTATTGCCCAAAGGACTCAATGAACAAGAGAAAAGCAGACAAAGGGTCGACGCAGCGTGATGACGCAAACACAGTCGAACCTAAAACAACTACGAAACAAGAAATTTCTATAACTATACATAACAAAAGTAAACGACGCATTATGCTAACTGAAGACATCCGAAATGAAGAGACTGTTTGGCGTATACAGTTAGGTTCTTCCAAACAATATTGTATGGTCGTGTCTTTCGACAACAATGCAATATTCGGTTCTGCTACCATATTTTGTCTGGTTTCCTCTTCAATGAAGTCAACATCGCTCACACTGCTTGTATAGGTATCATCAACATCAGTGTCATTTGGTTCATAATCGATATCTTCATCATCACTTCCATCAAAGTCTTTATCGTCATCCAACAACTCATTTTGCCGGGTAGAATCCATAATTTCTGTTTTTATATTAAGGGTATTCACTTCAACACTAAAATTTACGAAATGCTGTAATTTTACGAAAACTTCAGTGCAATTTTTGTTGTTTTGGTTTTCCGAAGATTGCTTAAATTTAATCACCTATTGAGTTGATGAAAAATAATTTTCGGAAATTTGCGAAGAAAAGATGTGTTCAGTAAACATAAGTGAATCTGTTTAATGAGTGGGAGTCATTGTGAATATGATAATTTCGATAATAAGAAGGGCATTCTGTCAATCCCGTCTAAAAGCTGATGCAATGTCTGCGAGCAATAACAAAATTATCATAAATTCTATTGTAGCTGAATGGTAGTCGATTTATATATCTGTGTATTAATCTGTGTTTAACAAAATATGGACAAAATTATTTGTTTTGGTAACAAGCGCACTAACGAAATGAAGCAATTGCGATATTAATTTTGACAAATTTATGTGAAAAAACGAAATATTACAAATGTGTCGCTCACTTCAACTCGTCGGAAATTTCCGATTTCTGAAATTTCAGCATTGAAGTGAATACCCCTATTATGTTATGTTTCGGAAAAAATATTTTTTTGTCACGATGACACTGAACTACCACTCACTTCAGTAAACGAAACACAACTGACGCGTTATCAAAGATATTTCACGCACTTCTCACATATGTGTCAAACTGACACACAAACGACTCTTTCGTTACTTTTCTTGTAGCTGCGCCCCTAAGCATGTAAACACATCGGGCATTCCTATTTCCATTTTTTAAAAGTTCGTCGAAAATTAGTCGGTGAATTGTAACTATAACATTTACAATTCGAAAATTGTGTCAAATTGACACAAACAACGGAATCGTGTTAAGAAATATATGGGCTATTCGGCGATACTTTGCATTTTTAGCTGCTGAGTTTTCTGTGAAAAGTTTTTGTATGCACGCTCACGAAACTCAGAAGAAATGTGAATTGCATATAATTTGTAAAGTGTACTGAAAAATGTACAAAAAATAAATTCTCAAAATGTACGCTCCCTCTCTCTCTCTTTCTTTCTCTCTATCTCTCTCTTTCTCTCTCTCTCTCTCTCTCTCTCTCTCTCTCTCTCTCTCTCTCTCTCTCTCTCTCTCTCTCTCTCTCTCTCTCTCTCTCTCTCTCTCTCTTAAGATTGGTAAAAGCCGTTAGTCATTTATACAGCTTGCTAGTGTTACATTTTATTCTGTAATCACTAACTTATCGATTACTCAATGCACTACATTGGTTAATTACTTATCGCGAGAGAGCATATGAGATATAAAACCGTACGTGAAGCACAAGCAAATATTAAGGCTATTCACAGTTTAAGCGTACATTTAGCAAATTGTATTTATATAAATCGTAGAAATAACAGACGTGCGTATTCAAACTGTGAATAGCCCTATTAAAACGAAGAATTCATGAAGAATGTATGGTCGACAGCACGCCAACTCGGTTACGCACAAAAATTAAATAAAAATAAAATTGTGTGTTGTGTGCATCAAATAGCGTTTATTTTCATTAATTTTGGAGATTTTTGTTGCATGATAAAAAATTTATTAACCCGGGATTCAAGTCAAAATACTCCATGAAAACAGCCTTATGCGGGAACTTTACCTCATCAGTATTCAGTTTCAGTCCTTATAAAAACGTTTTTCTGTGCTGATTGGTAAATTTTTTTCACAGTAGCGTGTATACTATCCATGTCTTTTTTAACGATTTTTTTTTACTTTTTTTACCTTTTCACGGTGATCTTCGACCTACACTGTGATATGAAATCGCTTTCATTCTCAGATGAGCGTAGAAAGAGATAAAAACGACTCTGTTTCTCTTTTCAGTTTGCCGCTCGGTGTTAACCAACGACTTTCCATACAAAAATACGTTGTACTGAAAAAAGCTGCAGTTTTTGAGATATCGTTATAAATTTGGTGTAAGAATACTGGGGATTTTTCAAAATTTACTGTTTGTAAGAAATTTCACCATCCCAATATATATTCGCACAGGTTACATAGAAAAAAGCTTATTGTAGGGTATCCGTAAGATGTAGCGAAAAATGTATGCAATATTTTTTGTACATCTCAGCAATGTCTAAAATTTTTTCTTACACCGTAAGAAAATTTCTTCGAACACAGAGATGGAGGAATCTCTTTGAGCTTATCTTTTATTTAAGAAGGTCAAAGGTCACAAAATTTATTTGGTGCACTCCTTTTCCCTTCTATTATTCATTTATAAGAAAAACTATCCAAATCGGTGTACAAACACGGTAGAAAATGGTACCGAAATATTTTGCCTTCGCCTATTTATAAGGAAAAATGACTTTAAACATAGATTTGTGTATATAACTTTGGAGTGGTAAAAATATTTGAAAATTTTTTTCACAGGAATTATTTTTTAAGCTTTAAGCATAGTACTCTGTTCAGTTTCATGTGAAATTCCACTCAAATCTCCATACAAAAAGTGATTGCTGCGAAACAAGCATGGAAATTTTCACAACATGTTCGTCAGAGCAGTACTCAGTTCCGCTGCGTGAAATTATTGCAACATGTTTCTGAGCAACATTTTTTCACGACAATTTAATTGTACTGCCTATTTATTTTGAAGCGAAAAGAGAGATATCATATGAAATCTCCCAACTTATTCTCTGAGTCTCTCTGAGAAACGTTGTTATAGAAATTCCTCGCAAACAAACTTTAAGTCAGAAATTTCACGCAACAAATAAATAGATGTTGCCAGCGAAATTTCACGTAAACGAACAGAGTACTAGGCTTTAAGCATAGTACTCTGTTCAGTTTCATGTGAAATTTCACTCAAATCTCCATACAAAAAGTGACAGCAGTGAAACAAGCGTGGAAATTTTCACAACATGTTCGTCAGAGCAGTACTCTGTTTTGCTGCGTGAAATTATAGCAACATGTTCCTGAGCAACATTTTTTTACGACAATTTAATTGTACTGCCTATTTATTTGAAGTGAAAAGAGAGATATCATATGAAATCTTCCAACTTATTCTTTGAGTCTCTCTGAGAAACGTTGCCATAGAAATTCCTCGCAACAAATTTTAAGTCAGAAATTTAACGCAACAAATAAATAGATGCTGCAAGCGAAATTTCACGCAAACGAACAGAGTACTAAGCTTTAGTATTCAAAAAAAATTTAAAACAACATTTTGAAAAAATTCATTTTTGAGCCTAGTACTCTGTTCGTTTGCGTGAGATTTCGCTGGCAACATCTATTTATTTGTTGCGTGAAATTTCTGACTTAAAGTTTGTTGCGAGGAATTTCTATGGCAACGTTTCTCAGAGAGTCTCAGAGAATAAGTTGGGAGATTTCATATGATATCTCTCTTTTCACTTCAAAATAAATAGGCAGTACAATTAAATTGTCGTGAAAATATGTTGCTCAGAAACATGTTGCGATAATTTTACGCAGCGGAATATAGACTGCTCTGACGAAAATATTGTGAAAATTTCCACGCTTGTTTTGCAGGTGTCATACTTTGTATGGAGATTTGAGTGAAATTTCACATGAAACTGAACAGAGTACTATGCTTCATCAAAAAAATCATAGGGTAAATACTCATGATTTTCGATGATAGTAACTGTTTATTGAACAATGTGACAAAATTAAGTTATTTTTGCAAATAAATGATATCTCATATAAAAAAGTGTGGAAAAAGAAAATTTAAAAAAAATTTACAACAAAAATTTTTTTTGCCTATTTTTTGAGCAAAAATTTAATGTTTTAAAGGTTTTTTGAAAGCAATATAAAACATTGAATCGGTAAGGTTACAGTAAATATTGTCTTATTTCTTCAGAGTTATTTAATTCTTGTTTAAGACAAAGAAGATTTGTTGAAAATCGATTGGAAAATGGCTGAGATACTTGCTTGCAAAATCAAAACATAAAATTTCAATCGATTTTTTCTCATTCTGATTGCTTCAAGGAAATGCGTTGTACTGAGAAAATCTACAGTTTTTGAGATGTCGGAATACTTTTGATGTCATAACAACGAGAAATTTTTTTAACATACTATCCGTGAAAAATATTATCAAAAAAAAGCTTTCGTATACCGTTATTTTTTCAACCAACGACTTTTCATACAAAAATACGTTGTATTGAGAAAAGCTATAGTTTTCGTGATATCGTCATAAATGAAATTTATAAATCAAAATAACGGGAATTTTTCAAAATTTACTGCTTGTAAGAAATAACACCACCCCAATATATATTTGCACATGTTACATAAAAAAATGCTTATTGTAGGGTATCCGTAAGAGATAGCGAAATATTATTTTGTAGATTTCAGCAATGTCTAAAATTTCTTCTTATACTGTGTTCTGCCATCTCTTGTAGCTTAGCTTTTTCTTAATACAAAACTAACTGTAATGCTTAGTTTTCATTATGTCATTTCCAGTGGTCAGTTGTTGTCAATCAAATTGAAAATAACAACATATTGATATTTTTTCTAACTTTGTCAATCTTGAAAAATTAGAAATAAATATATTATTTAATGGAACTATGCACAAAATGATCTAGATTTTTATTAATGTGACATTTCGGGTAATAAGCTTTGTCATAAAAATTACAAAGTGAAAATCAAGCAAAACAAAGAATTCTATTCCAGTAGTTCTCAACAGTTTTTGGTCGCGCCCCCCATTCCATATTCACATCAAGCTTGGGCCCCCCCCCCAAACAAATTATTTTTTCAATTCAAAAATAGGTTTATTTTTTAAAATAAGTAATGTTATACAATAAAAATTAAAATTTAGTGCATTTTAAATGTACTATACTTCAAATAATAGAATTAAAATATAATAAAATTATATTATATATATGAGATCATTGCGTTTTTATTAAACCTTGTTCAGTTAACTTTTTAAAAAATATTCATGACATTAAAATCATATAAAATATAAGGTACAAAAATTTATAGTAATGAAAAAAAAAGCTTTATAAAATAATTTATAGATAAAGTTAATGTGATTGCTGACAAGTCTTTTGACCAACTATTTTTTTTATATTTGGACTTGACTTAGTGAGTGCACACCTGAGATCGTTTTCAACATTAAGTCTTGACCTATTTTTTGTTTTTATATTTATTAAAGCCGAGAAGCTTGACTCGCACAAATATGTGGAGGAAAACTGCACTAACATACGTAATGCCTCTGCACTAACCAAAGGATAAATTAATTGGTATTTTATCCAAAACTGCTCACAACTTAAAACAGAAAACTGCATTTTGGCACATGAATCACACTTCAGCTCTAATGCCTCTTCTTGAATGTTTTCAGGAAGTAAGATAACATCAATAGTAAAAGGGTCACGAACTAGCTTTGCTTTCCAGTTTTCTGATGAAATATCAGGAAAATAACGCTCAAATTCCCCATACAGAGAGTCAAGGTGGGAAATCAGAAGATTTTTATGCTGCAAATTATAAATTTGTTTGTCCATCAAAAGTTCGTTGAGGCGAGGAAAAGCTGAATAACTTGCATCTGCTCCCTGAAGACGCCGCTTCCATAGTAAAATTTTTTCAAGAAAAGCATTAATTACGTCATTAGCATTCAAAATATTAGTATTTGCGCCTTGTAACTTCAAATTCAAGTTATTTAATGCTTCAAAATGGTCAGAAAGGTAAGCCAAATAAAAACAAAAATTATTCGAAACAAAAGAGTCGTAAAGGTCTTTTTTGCCTTCGTTATGCAGAAAGGTTTCCACTTCGTTCCTTAGCTCATAAAGTCTAGCCAGCATGTTTCCCTTAGAAAGCCAACGAACTTCGGTGTGAAAAAGTAAAGAGTGATGATTGGCGTTAAGCTCACTGCAAAGACATTCAAAAAGTCTTATTCTTAATGCACTTGATTTAACAAAATTAACAACATCTATTGCAACTTTCATTGCATTCTTAAGTTCATATGGCAATGTTTTGGCAGCCAGGGCTTGTCGGTGTATTAAGCAGTGAGAACCAATTATATCCACGTTCCTTTCTTTGGCTAATGCTATAAATCCACATCGTGAACCTATCATGGCAGGTGCCCCATCAGTACATATTCCAACCACTTTTTGCCAAGGCAGTGAGTTTTCATCCATGAAGTTGCAAAGAGCTGCAAAAATGTCTGCACCTTTTGATGTTGTTTGAAGAGCCTTACAAAACATCAACTCTTCTTGAATTTTATCATCCCCAATAAACCGGCAATAAAATAAGAGTTGGCTGCATTGCGAAATATCTGTAGTTTCATCACACTGCAAAGCAAAAAATGAACATGTTTTTAGCTTTTCTATCAGCTGCTTCCTTAAATCTGCAGCCATGTCATCAATTCTTCGTTTTACGGTGTCATTGGACAAAGAAATTTGGCTTACCTTTTGGTAGCTGTCTTCGTCAAGCAAAATTTTCGCCACAGCAAGTAGGGATGGCTTAACTAAAGTTTCACCGATCGTGTGCGCCTTCTTATTTTTTGCGATCAAAAGGGACAGCTCGTAGGAAGCCTATACTGCCTTTTCGGCATTCAACTTGAAGCATCTGGCTGAATCTAATCTTATTCGTTTTCATGAAACTTGTTTTGCAGCAAAAAAGCTCTTCTTTTTATCCTTAAGTTCGGGGTGCTTTGAAAGCAAGTGCCGCTGCAATCGGCTTGGTCGCATAGCGTCATTGCTCAAAACTTGGTGACAAATTACACATTGTGGCTGGGAAACACCATTTCTTTCAGATGATGAGAATCCATATGTAAGATATTCCTCGTTATAAAGTCGCTTTTTACCACTTTTATCCGACATTTTAATTTTTAAGCAGACCTTTACTTCCACTGACCAAATATTTTACAAGAATAGAATACAAGAACAGCAAAAACAGTGTTGCACTGACTAATAAAGCAATGAAATAAGCAGGGGGCGTTCAGTGCTTTAAGCGGACCACACACAGGCGGACATGTTCGTCAACTTGGTTGGTTGGTTGGTTGTATGTGGCTAAACAAAAACCGGGTACACGTACATGTTGTGGGATATGGTCGTTCGTGTATGGGCGCTTTTACAATCAGTACTCTGCAACTTTAAGCAATACTTGAATTTTTATTTGAATAACATTTTTCAAATTTTTACGCGCCCCCCTGGAAACTGCTCAGGCCCCCCAGGGGGGGCGCGCCCCACCAGTTGAGAACCGCTGTTCTATTCGACAAAAATGGATAGTTTTTTAAATCTTTTCCTGAAAAATCAAACCGCATTCAAATTTGACTAAATATTTTTATATAAATTTTAGAAAATATTGTTTTCTTGCAAAATTTTTTCGAAAGATTATTTTTATTCTGTAAGTAAAGCTCTGCTTTTATTACACGTCTTTATTGTTATACGATTAATACATTTTATTTGCGACTGCAAAAATTTACCTAAACAGAACTTAAATTCACGTTTCTACATCGAAAAAGAAATTTTCAGTTTTTGTAAAACTTTCACAAAATGGCAACGCTGACTACATGTGTCTGTTGCTTATGTTTGCGTGTGTGCGTTTTACATAACATAAAAATTTTCAAGTACTTTGCCCACAAATGGATGTGTTCCACTGCACACATGCACACAGTTAATAGTTATGCATTATGCAACAAAACAAACAAATAAACACACACTCACACACTGATACATTTTACTGTAGCTATTTTCTAAGATTTTCTTTTTTTTATTTTGTTATTCTTTGTTACCAAATAAAATTCATAAACATCTGCTGACTTTATTTATGCAAAAAGAATTTGCTTTGTTTTTTGTTGGCTTTGTGGTTGCACGACATTTAATACACTGAAAGAAAAAAAATATGAAGCAAAAATCAAAAAATATTACTATTATAATTGGTATTTGCACTATGACTTTAAGATCTACTGTGACCCTTCATGGAACTAAAGAACTTTTTTTAGTCTAGTCTCTGAGAAAATGCTACACTCAGAAAAAAATTGTCAGAAAATCTAGAAGAATAGCACCCAATCGTTAGAAAATCGGGCTTCATTTAGCGCCAAGGCTGATTTTCTAAAAATAAAGCATATATTTTTTGTTAAATTGACACCAGAAGTGTAAAACAGTTTTGGAAAATGATCCAATCATTTACGAACTATTTCGCTAAATTGAAGAAACTTAGCCCAATTGTGTTTAAATCTAATGACGTTTGAGTAGGTTTCTCTACCGTTTATTTATCATCGGCTATAACTAAGAGAGACATTGTCCCTGTACTCGAATCAAACATTTTTAACTATCTATAGTAATAAAACTCATTTTCTGTTTGTTTGTTTGTTTGTTTGTTTGACCTTTATACAAATCTTAACGGCTCAACGGATTTTGCTCAACCTGGGTATACATATTAAGTACATTCCAATTTAAAATGTTACATACTTAGTTTTTGCCACGCCCCCTCTGAAATTTTTCAACTAACGGCAATTTTGTCATTATAAAACTTTTTAGTATCGGAGATTTTTGTGTATTTAAATTTAAAAAATTTCTGTTATTTTGACATCAAAAACATTCACATATCTTCAAAATTGGAGAAATTTTCAGTACAACGACTTTTTCATAAAACATCGTTACCTAAGAATGAGAAAAAAACGACATGAAAATCAAAGTTTGATCTTTCGATGCAAATATCTTCGTTGTCCATTACTATATTTCATTCAAATTTTTTTTGTTCAAAAGTTCAATAAAATCACTTCACAAAAATAGGTTGAACTGTACCGTTAAGTCAGTGTATATATGTTGTATGATTATGTCAAAAAAGGTCCAAAATATTGACTTTTTACTCAAAAAATGACGCAAAAATTGTTATTGTTGTAAAAATGAAATCAATTAAAAATTGCATATCTGGCTACCTTTCATATGACTTAGAATTTTTTTGCAAAAATTTTTCCAGCTAAGCGCAAAATATTTTACTGTTTCTGACACTAAAAGAACAGGGCTTTGATTTTTTTCGCGAAATTTATTTTTTCCAAATTGTTGTTTTTATATTTTTTACAAAAAAGTCAAGTCTCAAAAATAATTTATGTGAAAAAATTACCCCAGTATCTCCTCTTTCCAATCAAAAGTTTTGGCTTAAAATTTATTTTTTCACACCAGACTTTTAATTAAACTGAGTTTTGTTTTCAAATTCTCTATATAAATTTGGCGTCCTCATTTACCTCTAAGAATGATGTTGTTGTGTCTAGAGTAATTATAAAATCTTCCTTATAGTGTAATCTACTTACTATTTGCCTCCCCACCGCCCGCCCCCCTCCTGCTAAATTTGTTTTGATGTGATTTGTCATTTTTTTCACTATTTTTTCACCGTTGTCACTCAGTTCTTTATCAATGGTACTTTAAATATTCTATATATATATCACTATATCATCGAAAAGATGACTGTGAATAAGAATGCTGTAAAAGTTAATTTTTTCATGTTTAATGTGTTATTTGAACAATATTGTTGAAAGTCAAATTTCCACGCCAATTTAATGTACCGACATATAAAAGAGCGAAATTTTGACATTTTAACACTCCAATCATGGTTGTAAGCTTGGCTGCATTGAACAAATTTTTCGGTTCAATTTCGTACTAACCGAAAGTATGCTGAAAAGTATGCTTGGTAAATATTATAAATTAGAAATAAGTACTGCATTACCGACACGATTCCAATATTTTAGAAAAGTCTGTAACTGTTACTCAATTCAGTTCTTTTCGCACACAGCGTAAACTTGCAGCAAATAACATACTGGCACCAAAGAGGATACATTTTTGAGCTTGGTAAATTTTTTAACTAATATTTTTATAGTGGTCTCAAACTGAAATTCAACACGTTTTTACAAAATTCCAAAATTTACAAAAACATTTAATCGAAAAGTGTATATTAAAATGTTTATATAAATGACTCTCGAGTAACACCGGGTATATCAGCTAGTTAATAATAAAAAAAGGCTCTAACTATTTAATTCTAATATTCATCACTATTTACAATACTCTTGAACGCAAATGAAATTCTTGGATGAAGAAGCTTAAACAAAACTAGAAAATAAACTTTATATTTCGGGATAATTTTTTCCTTAACGGTTACAATATGTAGAAATATATATGAGGAAAATAATCGACAAAAAAAATTTTAAACACCATCGCTCACTTCAACTCATCGGAAATTTGCGATTTCGGAAATTTCAGCATTAAAGTGAACACCCTTATTGTATTGTACCACACAACCATGTTAAGAATTGAGGATTAATTTTTTTTAATGTAGCTCTTCGATGCGAAATATGTATGTGTGCATATCCAAAATCTGCCTGCACTTGACCCATGCAGCATCAAGTTGAATGCGAATCCAATGCATTCAACATATGTGGAAATTTAGATTTCAATTACAAATGTACCGAACCATCGGTTATGTTGCCAATGTTGCATACAATGCTGGCTGCTGTTCAATGAACAACTAACGGATAGAACAAATAAACGACCAACTGCAACAACCAGCTTGCTTGCTGTTACGCCGCGCTTGACGTCAACAAAAAAAGATGAATTCTGGCACCAAATGTCGAAAAATATCATGGTTACTATTGAAAATGCAAGAATATAGAATGCAGCACAAAAATTAAGTACGATATTTTTGTAAAAAAACACACACACTCACACTTTCTCTCACTAGATATCTGAGAGATATTTTCTGGTGTTAGTATTTGTTGCTGCCCAGATGAAAAACAAAGCAGGCCTGCCGATGGAAGGAATGTGACAGGGTATAATTTTAATGCTAAGTTATGAGGTCTTTTTTTTAAATTTTTAAAACTTCCTCTTTACTTTTAAGTGAGCTGCATTATTGTAATTATTATTTTAATTATTATTATTATTCTCTATATATAAAATAGGATGTGTGTATGTATGTAACGTATGGACTCCAAAACGGCTGGGCCGATTTTGATGAAATTTTCAGGTAATGTTCATCTTGGTACGGTGAGTAACATAGGTTATATTTGGACCCGATAGGTGGCGCTGGAGTGGACTTATATCGAAAATTTGAATTTATGGACCAATTTAACTGAAATTCAGAATGTATGTTTGTTTTATCATAAGAAAATAATTTGTGTATAAATGGACACGGTAGGTGGCGCTGGGGTGGACTTATTTCGAAAATTCGATGGCGTGAAAAATATATAAATACTTTTAATTTTATTTTATAACGAAGGGAGTAGCGAAGCACACCGGGTTCAGCTAGTTATTTATAAACAAAAACCATCAGTACAGTTAGAACTAAGTTCTTTTATAGCACAACAGATATACATTCAATATATGTAAGTATAATAGCAAAAGTATCATGTTTGCTAATGCAAAATTTCGGTTGATTTTAAGGGACAACAACTTCAATATTTTCGTGATTGTTGTAATTCGCCGACACTTTGCGTTTTCGTCGAAGCACAATGTTGCAATTTAAGCAACAATGTCATGGTCGTAGCGAGGGAGAAGGGGGGACGTGGCTTTATCAACTTTAGAAAAATTACTTTTTTAATGTTAAAGCCTAGTACTCTGTTCGTTTGCATGAAATTTCGCTGGCAACATCTATTTATTTGTTGCGTGAAATTTCTGACTTAAAGTTTGTTGCGAGGAATTCCTATGGCAACGTTTCTCAGAGAGACTCGGAGAATAAGTTGGGAGATTTCATATGATATCTCTCTTTTCACTTCAAAATAAAGAGGCAGTACAATTAAATTGTCGTGAAAAATGTTGCTCAGAAACATGTTGCGATAGTTTCACGCAGCGGAACAGAGTACTACTCTGACGAACATGTGAAATTTTACAAGCTTGTTTTGCAGCTAGTACTCTGTTCGTTTACGTGAAATTTCGCTGGCAACATCTATTTATTTGTTGCGAGAAATTCTGACTTAAAGTTTGTTGCGAGGAATTCCTATGGCAATGTTTCTCAGAGAGGCTCGGAGAATAAGTTGGGAGATTTCATATGATATCTCTCTTTTCACTTCAAAATAAATAGACAGTACAATTAAATTGTCGTGAAAAATGTTGCTCAGAAACATGTTGCGATAATTTCACGTAGCGGAACAGAGTACTGCTCTGACGAACATGTGAAATTTTACAAGCTTGTTTTGCAGCTGTCACTTTTTGTATGAAGATTTGAGTGGAATTTCACATGAAACTGAACAGAGTACTATGCTTTAAGTTTGAAATTCAAAACAGTTTTTTAAAATAAAACAAATATAATTGAAGTTTTTCATATTTAATAACGCTTAATTTATTTTTTGCTTACAAACTTAGGTCTGACACATTTATTATTTGGTACGGAACGTTTGTAAAAAGGCTTATTTGAAATTGATTGGTAACTCTGACACATATGTATATTGCAATCTGAGTTGCACAATTCGTAAGTAAATTTTTCAAAAAGCAGCTGTTAAAAATGAAATTTCTGATAGGATTTATTTGTGCCTTTTTTAATTTATATTTCTTTTTAAAGATTGAAATATAAAAATTTTTGGTGGTAAATTTATATTAAGTAACTGCAAATTATAAGGTATATGTTCTGCAAAGTATATGTTATGCAAATTATAAGGTAAATATTCTAATCAATTTGCTTTACAGTCAAGAAAATAAAATTGAGTGACAGTGAGAGCAGAATGGAATAGGATGCTGAGTTGATTGCACCCACTTGCGAGCTTTTAATTGCAAAATAATCTATCTACGTCTGCTTCTTCTAGCACATGCAATAGTGACAGTTTCTATGAACACGATTTGGGCAAGTGGGTTGGCCGGTGTGCCCTTATGAGCACATATCAGAAATTGCAAATGCTCAAATACCCCTGGGTTCCTCCTCAAATCTACGGTTTTAAGTCGGACACGATTGGACCCAAACTGAAATTTTTTCACAATTTTCTACAAACCTGGTTAATATACTCACAAATATTAAGAGTTGCACTTTGCTTGTACTGTTCCCCCTTTCGACCTTAAAACGTTCGAGCCGTTTTAGGATCACTGGTTATAAAGCCTTTTACAAAATATAAAAATGTGCATGAGTCTTGTAGAAGCCAATTCAGTGGCACATAGAATCAGCAGAAGCAACTCTGGCATTAATTACTGACCTGATGGCGACCGTGGCCTAGTGGGTAGAGTGCGTGGCCCCTAAGCTAAAGAACTGCGGTAGCCCGGGTTCAATTCCAGCTCAGACAGAAAGTTTTTTCAATTGAATTAATTTTTCTGTTCGGTCGTCACCTCTCTGCAGACAATGGCAAACCTCAGAGAGTAAAAATTTGCCATGTAAAGCTTCTTGAGAACATTAGCCGTTCGGAGTCGGCATAAAACACGTAGGTCCAGTTCTCGGTCATTTGTGATTAAATATTTAATAACACGCACAACATAATTGATCAATAGAAGCTAGGTCAAAGTCCTTCCAAGGGCTGAAATGGCCAGTTTATTTTTTTTTTGTTTGTGACTGACCTGACTGTGGTCACAAGAAATTACTTGAACAAAAAAAAAGGTTTTGTCTTCAATTATTTCGGTTATAGTTTTTTGTGAATCTCACGACTTGTCAGTTCGTGGAAAAGACCAATCCTCCAATCAAAATTAAAATGAGCTTACAATTCATCCAGCAACATTGCCTTTCGAATATTGGAAGGTGTTTCTGTTCATACCATATTTCGACATATTAAAAACATGCTTACAACGGCGTTTTTATTTCTTTAAAGCGTTCACAGAAATTTGATGCAGTAGAAAAAAGAGAAGCTGAATGATGATTTTTTTAAAGATTCGTGCTGATGAATACTTTGATTTCATCGCGTTTAATTCAATTTCGTTTCCAATTTAATTTTATTTTTTTCAGTAAAGCCAATATTTAAAAAAATTAATTTTATTAATGTTTTTTTCTAAATGACCTTGTTATTTATTATGTTGCTTTTATATAATTTCAAACCAAATTCTAAATGTTTGATAGTTTAAATCATACCTGATTTTAAATACAAATTCTAGTTGTTTGATAGTTTAAAATCGGTAATTGAGCTTTAGGTCAAAGTTAGAAGAATTAATTGTTCTAACTAAGCTTTCCAAAGAAACAACAAAAACTTTTTCAATATGAAAAGGAAAAATTCACTAGCTGATTTTATTGCAATTTCGGCCCTGCTGACATAAAGACTAAAGTAAAGCAAAAATACAACAACAAATTTGAAAATATGAAATGGGAGAAAAACTGAGAAATTGACACTTAAAATATCATCGCCTCTGTGGCGCAGTGCGCTAGTACGCGCTTGCACGGCGTGTAACAAAGATTTCTGATAAAGCTTTTAGAAGGGCATAAATTGCACAAAATTAATTGTATTTATCAGCTACATGAAACAAAAAATGTTCGGCCCCCTGAGTAAAATCCTGGCTACGCAATTGAACAATGCTGTTATGTACATTATTTTAACTAAATCACAACAGCGCGAATTGCTCAGTTTGCTAGGGATTTAGTTTTTATTCATGTTTTTTGGAATCTTGAGTAGTGAGTTCAAATCCCATCAGAGACATAATTTTTTTTTTTCTTAATGGCTTTAAGTTTTGTTTTGGTTTTTTTTTTTTTGTTAGTTTTGTTTTTTAAGTGATTTCGTTCTGTTTTTTTAATTATTTGCTTATAATAACAAAGCGAACGCGCTAATTTTCTTACTCTGTGCTCGTACGTTTATTCTTAATGAAGCAAATTAAGCGACAATTAGTTAACAACTGCGATGGTCGAATGGGATAAGCATATGCACTTTCAATCACACGGCCGAAGTTCAAGTCTCCGTATTATGGTAATTTTTCAATTGCCGGCAATATTAGTTGGAAATTCAGCACACATGCTCGCCTCCATACCTGCTTATATCTTTTTTCTATAGGCGTGTCCTAGGACGGCATGTCTCCCAAATTAACTGCCGTAGCAGCAATGCAGCATGCATCTCATGGTATGAATGCAGCATTAATGCCGAGAGATGCATGCAGCGCTGCTGCTAGGACAGTTGCTAGGAAGATGCATGCAGCATTGGTACTACGGCAGTTCATTTGGCAGACATGCCTATACAAAAAATATATAAGCGGGTATGGAGGCGCGCATGTCTCCTATACTTCCGAGGCATGTTGCCGGCAGACATACAACAGGGCTCCTTTTCCAACTGGGTGATGCTGCTTTTGTTGTTGCTGATATTGCAGCAGTGTGTTAAGTACAAATGTCTGTTTATCATGCTGCATATGCAAATGTTGCCATGTTTTCATAATTCAAAATTATGGCAGCAACAGAAAGTAGAGTATGTGTGTGCATGTGTGTGGATGTGTGTTCATGTGTGTTTAAAACGAATAAGCAGCTGAAAGTAGTGCAACTGCTGTTTTCAAGCATTGGCATTAATTATTGGCAACATAGAATCCACTTGTAGCCGCCGGAATGCTGAAAAATTGTTAACACAGCTAAACAAAAATAAGGCTAGCTTCAAAATTTAAATTAAAATGAATGGATACGTTTATCTTGTACAAAATATCAAACTGTTTTTCACTAAAGGTGAACATTTTAAAGTTAATGTATAAAGATAGAAAAAAAAACAAATTTAATCAGTAGTAGTTTAAAGCATTTTTTTTTTTCAAAAATACACAGAAGTATTTTTACCAATTTAAAATTAAAAACTGATTTCTGAGCTCTGATTGTTAATTTTGGAAAAATTGGATCAAAACCACACCTATAGATAATAAATTATATGATACATAATAAAACCACATAACTTCGAATATACTTTCGAACATGAAACACGGATATGGTGGTATTTTAAGTTCGGCCCAGTCAAAGATAATTTCTTACAAGTTTTTTAATATAGGTAAGCGAAATTTTCAGAGCAATGTAACCACTAACCGCTATCAATTTAATGCATACGCACTGTGCCGCATTGAAAAAAAAACATTTTTCCAATGGTATGATTTTCCTTGAAATAAACCTCGACATCATTTTTTTAAATCATTCCAAAGTTATACTTCGATGTGTTAAGATAGTGGTTAAAATTATTATCATTTGAATTGTTATTTTTGGTTCAAGAACAGGACAAAACGAAATAAAATTTAGAAAAGTATTTTTCTCTGATTTTAAGCAAAACTTTTTGGTATGAAGTTCATTTTATCTCAGAGCTTTAAAATGCGAAGGTTTTGCGTAAACTGATAGATAGTTTTGAGTATGTTTTCGAGTAGACATTTTTTGTGAATTTTATTTTTTTTAATTTCTTTGATAAATTATTTCGCTAGAGAATACAAAATTCATGAAAATTTTTTACATAAAAAAAATGTAGTTCGTTTGCAAATTATTAACAAATTTTTGTTGAGCCTAACAGCCCTATTCTGGCAAATTAACAAATTGTTAACCAGTATTTCGAATATTTCTATGTGTTTGTTGTAATTTTTTGATTTCAAAACACAATTTGAAGCTCAAAAATAAAAAATTTTAATAAAATTGTCAACTCGTTTTCAGTTATTGACAATTTCAAAAAAATTTTGCTTTTTGAGCTTTAAATTTTGTTTTGAAGACAACAAACACATAGAAATATTCAAAGTACTGGTTAACAATTTGTTAATTTGCCAGAATAGGGCTGTAAAAAGAAACATTTTGTTATCATTTATGTAGGAAACAATTACTTATAAAAGCAGTGGCGTAGCGAGGGTGTGGCGAGCGAGGCGCTTTCCTAGGGCGCAATCGTATGGGGGGCGCCGAAATTTGATTTTTTTTTTAAAGTTTTCACTGAACAGTTCTCCGCTTCTAACATTTCTATTCTGCTGAGTTGATAAATGCTCACTACGTCAGTAACAAAGTCATAATCTTCGCAGCTTGTCACCAATATATAATATTTAAAAAAATTTGTGAAACATGAAATGCTATTTTTGCTCCACTCACGTGTATAAATCACTTCAATTAACACTGCATTCATTTATAAACCTATTGTATGTGAACGGGTTAAGCCACTTTGACATCACCACGGTTAATTTTCATCACTTAAATAAATTCAAATTTTCATAATACTTTAAACAACACTTTTCATAATTTTTTTAAACCCTCAAAGTTTCAACCCGAAAGTTTATTTTTTTCTCGAAAGCTTATGTGTAGAATCAGGTGCTAGGTCAAATTGACCGCGTCTCTATAGCTTTACAAGCAAAAAGCTGGCTATCGAAAAAAGCTGCACACTTGATTCGCGGACTGAAGAATTCAATGCAAGAACTTCGTAATACGGAATTTGAAGAAAATTTTGTTCGCGCATCTGCGTTGTCTGATACTCTTGAATTGAAAAATAACGTGCGAACGATCAAGAAAGAAGAAGCGACTGGAGTTGTATGAAAGAAAAGACGATGGGTCAAATCTTTCAAAAATCCAAAAACATCAAATCAATGTCAAGAAAGCAGTCCATATTCTGGTATCTGAAATCAGCTGGAGGTATGAAAAACTATTGGAAGTTGCTGGGGATTTTGCATTTTTTTATGGTGAGTCGTTGCAAAGAATGAGCACTTCTGAATTGAAGAAAGCAGCAACTGATTTGGCAATAAAATATAAACAAGACATGAATTTGGTTTATTTTGTTGATGAGATTTCTGATTTTAGGCATGTAGTATTGTCAGTTTTCTCTAAGCACATTAAATAGGCAACGGTTTAAGAATTACTACAACTTATCCATGATTATAATTTGAGAGAATCGTGCCCAAACGTAGATATTGCATTCCTAATCTTTTTGACAATGGCTATAACAATAGCTAATACGTGTGAACTAGGGAGTCAAATCCCGGAAGCTTTTCTCAATCCCGGGAATAGTTCGAGATTGAAAACTTTAAGAAGTAAATAATTCAAAACGTTTTTAACACAACTTTTTATTATTTATTACTTGAAACTGAAAAATGTAAATTGAATCATTTATAAAGCAACAAAAAAAAACAGATTTAGGGTATTCACAATTGCGTTCTTTTCAGTGTAGTAAAAAACACCGTGGTATTGATACCACACTTTACCGAGCGGTTTTTATATTTTTTATTGTTTTACATGAAATCTCTAAAATCCAAAAGAGTGCTAATTTAAAGTGGACCAATGATATGTTTAACGAAAATGGTTTTTAAAGTTCTATAAACAACTGATGGGTTGCCAGTAATTTTCTAATTGCAAAAATGGAAGAAGCTCAAAATGCAAGTTAAACTTTTTATGCGATATATTAATAAAATATATCAAATTGGATAGTTCATTTATTTGCAAAGTAATAAAAAGCTATAGTAGGAGGTTCCCAACCATAAATTCGTTTTTAAAGCGTACTCATAATTGTGGTTTTCAACTATGAAAAAAAAACCACAATACCACGATACCACACAATTGTGAATACCCTTATTGTTAATAAACACAAAAAACTTAAATATTATTAATGACTAGCACATTGTATTAATTTAAAGAACAACAAATATAGAAAATAAAATACAGAACAGTTTTTGTTAATATTAAATATTTCTTTTTTTAGACACTGTCTAAGTGTATTTAAGGCAAAATATGGTTGGAAAAAACTTATCAAATTTAAATTTCTTGTTTCAATTATTTTTAAAGTAATACACATTAAGCTAATCAAGGCGTCTTATTTTTCATTAGAGAGTTTTTTTCGGATGTTATTACTAACATAACCCGCTGATGAGTATGCAGTTGGTTGTATGCTGGTTGTATGCAGTTGAAGAAATAGTTGTGCGATAATCGTAAGCAATTTGTAAATTTCGATCACGATTGCCTTCACCACAAAACAAAATTATTTCCTAAATCAGAATATCTGACATTTTTTAAATACATAGCTAACTTCCCGGTGTCACAAATTCTTCTAAAACTTTCCAAAGCCTTTGCTCCAGTGATTCACACTTATCGTCTCAACAATTTTTTTTAGTCTTAATAAAAGGTTTTACCTATTCTATATTCATATCAACTTAAATTGTTGTTCTTCACGCCTTCTATGGTTTACCAGCAAACTGTTGGAGCCTAGATTTATTTGTAATAAAGAAGTAAACAAAGAGCACAACAAACAAATCTTTGCAGAATCAATGCAGTCGCTTTTTCGAACCTTTGCTTTTGCAAAGTAGTAGAAGAACATTGATTTAAAGGAAGCATATAGCACAATAATTCTGTTTTGATTTAACAAAAGGTATTCGTATAAGCTTGTCAAAGTGAATGGTACTGTAGAAACCAGAGAAGACTACTGAAAAGTTGATGTAGCTATCAACGAAATAGTCTGTCTAGTCTGCTTTGTGGTTTGTTCTGCAATGAACTTATCGTTGCAACCTGTTGCTTCATGAACTTATTTGGCATTAAGCTCAAATATAATTGAAATTATTGAAAAATATTGAAATGATTGCATTTACATGATTTTTTTTTTTTTTATTTTTAATTCCCGGGATCCCCGAAAGAAAATCCCGATATTTAAAGGGACTTAAATCGTCCGGCATCCCGGGATTGGCTTCCCTAGTGTGAACGCAGCTTCAGCAAACTTAAACTTATTAAAAACTATTTGAGATCGACTTTGGGTCAGAAAAGATTAACAAATTTTCAATTTTATCGATTGAATATGAAGTTGCCAGTAAAATTAAATTTGATTATGTCATCGATGAATTTGCAGCAATAAAATCACGCAAAATACATATATAACCAAGTTTTTAAACCTTTATTCTACACGACTGTGCTCTTTTGATATAAGCGTTATCTATATATATAAAAATGGATGTATGTATGTGGGTATGTGGGTATGTGGGTATGTGGGTGGGTATGTGGCTATATCACGTATAGACTCCAAAACCGCTGAACCGATTTTTATGAAATTTTCAGGGAAAATAAAGCCACATCTTGAGAGTGTTCCTGTGAGGTTTAGTAACGATTGGAGAAGAGGGCGTGGTACCTCCCATACAAGCCAAATTTGCTCCATCGATCACAAACAAAAAAAAAGAAAAATATCTCACGGTTTCAATCGTAAAAAACTAAGATTTGGTGATTTTGTTCAGATGGTTACTGTCGGTAACTGTACAAAAAATGGGCGTGGTCGTTATATAAATACGCCCACTTTTTCGAAATCATGGCAATTCCGGAGTTCTGCACATTTTTACAGTGAAACTTGCTGTTTAGGTGCTCCAAGAGACGAACACAATTTATAAATATTTTCACGCCCACTTTTAACGCCCACAAATCAATATCTATATATATTTAAAGCAAAACGATGTGTGTCTGGCTGTGTGATGTCTATAGACTCCAAAACTACTGAACCGATTGACCTGAAATTTTGGCAGTCGATTTTTTTCAGGTACGAGATGGTTGAGGAAAAAAATTTGCCACACCCCCCTTTTACCGCCCCTAAATCAATAAAAATGTTATATTTCAGTCGGTTTGGGTCGAATATGGCTAAAATTTTGTAATTTAGTATGTACGGTTACTGTCAACAACTGTCCTAAAAATGGGTTTCCACGCCCCCTTTTACCGCCCACAAATAAATGAAAATGGTTTATTTCAGACGGTTTTGGTCGTATAAGACTTAAATTTGGGTTTTGGTTTGTGAAGTTACTGACAGTAACTGTACGAAAAATTGGTTTCCACGCCCCCTTTTGCGCCCACAAATCAGTGAAAATGCTATATTTCATGCAGTTTTGGCCGTATGAGACTAACATATGATACTTAAGTTTGTATGGTTACTTTCGGCAATTGTACTAAAAAAGTGCGTCATCGCTATAAAGCCACACCCACTTTTTAAGAAACCATCAAAATTGACTACTGGGTCGATTGAGCTAAAATGTTGGCTTAGTTTGTACGGTTACTGTTAGCAACTGTACTAAAAATTGGTCTCCACGCCCCCCTTTTACCGCCCAAAAACCAATGAAAACGTTTTATTTCAACGGTTTGGGTTGTATTAGACAAAAATTTTGTAATTCAGTACATATGGTTACTCTCGGCAAGTGCACTAAAAATAGGCCTGCCCTACTTTAGTTAAACTCACTTTTCGGGGAGTTAGCGTCCAGTGAAGTAAAGTGCGCCAGGCTTAACCTAAATTGAGCTGAAATTTGGGCAGTCGATTTGTTTCGATTACGAGATGGCTCAAGGGAAATATTTTACCGCACCCCTTTTTACAGCTTGCAAAACAACAAAAATGCTATATTTCGCACGGTTTTGATCGTATTAGACTAAAATGTGGTTATTTAGTGCACATGGCTACTTTCGGCAGCTGTACTGAAAATGGTGAATATATTTGACATTTCTTGACATTTTCGTGTATGGCAGTAAGGCGGTCTGTGGCAGAACAACGTTTGCCGAGGAGATAGATTGTACCTGTGAGGTTTGGTAACGTTTGGACGAGGGGGCGTGGTTCCTCCCATACAAGCCAAATTTGCGCTATCGACCACAAACTAAATAAGGGATATATATCAGACGGTTTCGATCGTAAAAACTAATATATTATCATTTTGTTCAGATGGTAACTGTCAGTAACTGTACAAAAATCACTTTTTCGTCGCAATATATATACGCCCACTTTTTCGAAATCATGGCAATTCCGGAGTTTTACACATTTTTATACTGAAACTTGCTGTGTAGGTGCTCCAAGAGGCAGTCACGATACATAAATGTTTTCACGCCCAGTTTTAGCGCTCACAAATCAATATCTGTACATATAAAAATGAATCGTGATTTGTTCGGATGCTTAAAACTTGAAAACGACTAGACCAAATAGGATACTTCCTTCTACTGGTTTGTTCGTAACTGCTACGCAAAGGTTTAGGAAAAAAGTAATGCCGTACCCCTTTTATCGCCCACAAATCAATAAAAATGCTATATTTAAGAAGGTTTTGGTCGTATTAAATTAAAATTTGGTAAATAAGTTCTTATGATGACTGTCACTAACTTTAATAAAAACGGGCGTTGTCACACTTCATCTACGCCTACTTTTGGAAATATCACAATACTCCGAAACTATTGGTCCGATTGAGCTCAAATTTTGTAAGTGGCTTTGCTTTGAGTACGAGATGGTTTAAGAAGAAATGCCACACCTTCTTTTACCTCCCATTAATATAAAAACAATTTGTGTTATCGAATAGCGTTATGGGTTGCACAGCTTAGAAATTCGGTATTCGACCACAATTTAGACGTACCGTTTCAGTGATGAAATTTTATGGGAGTTGGACAAGGGGGAGGGACACCTCTTTGAATTTATAGGAATTCAGCTTTGGAATTCAGTTTTTGACCTCAATTTACACATGCAGTTTCAATGATTTTTTTTTATGGGCGTTGGACAGGGAGGCCTGACATCTCCCTTACATCCCAAATTTGCAATATCGAATTGCTTTGAAGTTATAGGTTGACAGCGTAAGAAATCAGTATTCGACCTAAATTTATACATGCACTTTCATTTCTTACATTTTATGGGCGTAGGAAAAAGGGGAGTGACACTTCCCATACAATCCAACTTTGTGCTATCAAATAGCTTTGGAGTTATAGGTCGCACAGCATCGGAATTCAGTATTTGACCAAAATTTACGCATGCAGTTTCATTGGTAAAATTTTATGGGCGTAGGGAAAAGGGGAGTGGCACCTCCCATGCAACCCAAATTTGTGTTATCGAATATATTTGGAGTTATATGTCGCACAGTTTTGGTATTCGGTATTCGACCTCCATGTACACATGCAGTTTATTTGATTACATTCTATGAGGGGTGATCAAGAGGGCGTGGCACTTCCTATACAGCCCAAAATTGTTATATCGAATAGCTTTGTGGATATAGGTCGCACAGTCTCGGAATTCAGTATTTGACCTCAGTTTAGACATGCTGTTTAACTGATAACATTTTATGGGCGTTTGAATAGGGAGAGTGGCAGCAACGCGCCGGGTTTCAGCTAGTTGTACAATATTCGTGGTTACCTTATTGTGAATTCTGTAATAAATAAATATATACTTATCTGAACGAAAATTTTTATATATTTTTAATGAAATTTTTTAAACTTTTGGGGGAAATTTTGTTGGGGATGGGGAAGGGGCGTTAATTTTTTTATTCGCCTTGGGCGCCAGTGAAGCTTATTACAGCTCTGTATAAAATAATCTTTATTTATGCATAAACAAGTTCAGAAATGAATAATAAATGTTATTTTTTCACATTCTCATAAGTTCAAAACAGAATCATTAAAGTTTATCCTTCTTACTAAGCCACAAGCGTACAGTTATAGTTTTGCGTACGTTTTCGGGTAGAATTATTTTTAATATTATGTTTTTAATTAGCAGATCTAAACTACATCCTTGAAAGGACTAAATTGTTTCCATCAAAAAATTGTTCAATTATGGGGATAAAGTTTTCGTTGTAATTCTAATTTTATTGTTTTCTAATTTCGAATAAACTTAGTTCTGCGAGCAATATTTCGCTGGTGACGGCACTGGATACATAACAACTTTTGTCAAATAAATCATATTATCGATATGCAATATTAAAACAATCTATGATTGAAAAAGTTTAATTTCCGAGTGCCGAAAAAGTGCTTTTCTATGGTTCGTTTTTTAACTCGTTTTCGAACACAAAAAAAGTTCGCTTTTGAGAGGCATTTTAGTCCGACGAATAAGTCCAAAAATTTTAGTTTATAAGTGCCGAAAATTAATTTTTCTGAGCGAAAAGCTTCATAAATGAACTCATAAAAGATAGTTTTGGTTCACTGGGTTGACTTTTAAAATTGAATTTCAATTAAATTTTTTCGATACAAAACGCGTGTTATGCGGTAACCTGCAATTTGTTGTTCTTTTTAGTTAGTAATATGTACCGTAAATATTCAATTCTTTGGAATACCAAAACCATTAAATACTATAAAAAAAATCCATGTATCCAGTTTCAGCTCTTTTGACTTGCGACTACAATACGCTCAGCTAATTGTATAATGAAAAAAAATATAGCAATAATTTCCACTATGCACTTCAAGCTTGACAATTTCTTAACTTCTAAAATAAGCATTGACTTAGCTTGAATTACTATTCAATTTTTTTTTTATTCCTTAACATATTCATTCAAACTGCTAATGGCTTTAAGTTTTGAATTTCGTGCTATGAAAAGCATTGCATTTTTTTTTAATACAGCTTACAAGCTATTTGCATTGTGTTCGATTCGCTGTGAATCTGCGAAATCCTTTAACTGAGTGGCTGGTATAGCCTTCAACCAATGTTCTAATAATTCTCCGAAATTGTTGGACCAAAAATAAAAGTGGCTAAAGACACAAATGAAAAGTAGTCACACACACACCCACACTCTCACATACAGCACACACACTCAACTACTCACATTCATGCACGTCTCTATTTACTTGTCTCATCTACTCACATTTATATGAAAATCGTAACAAAGGCCAAAAATGGATTATTGCCAACGGGAATTGAAAATCCTGATAAATCCTTTTTCGTTTTTATTTTTTTATTTTCATTTTTTAATTTTACCATCAGTTTCGAATGTTATTGTACTGTTAACTGTATGAGATTGTGTGCTTGTTTGCGAGATGTATGAGTTTATGTATGTGTGTGTGTGTGTGAGTGTGTGTTTTACTATTGCAATCGCCGTTATATGTGCGTCCAAAGCAAGTGCCCATTTTTGTATGGGACAATATGTGTGATAGTGTGTGCAAATATGTTTACTGCGTGTGTGTGTGTGTTTATGTGTGTTTGTGCATCATGTTCGCATACAGTACTTTTGGCTGCATAAAAGTTTATCTAACAAATAAAAAATTACAAACAAAAAAAAAATCGATTGCAAAAACAGTTATTACAAAAAACAAACCAGAAACTATTTCGAGTTGATTTTCAACAAGGACATCTTTGAAAAAAAAATCCTAACATTTTCGTGTTTTTCAAACAAAAGGGAGTAGGTCATCAGTAGTTTGAAGTTTATTTGTCATAGTTTTATATTTCAAACAGACAAAATTTTAGGCTACAAAGCTGTAAAAGTTGTAAAACTATGTAAAGTCACTTTGGCT
Source organism: Dichetophora obliterata (assembly GCA_963920525.1). Lineage (NCBI taxonomy): Eukaryota > Metazoa > Arthropoda > Insecta > Diptera > Sciomyzidae > Dichetophora > Dichetophora obliterata. The sequence goes on along the minus strand of OY986435.1, from coordinate 15,012,242 downwards.
TAATTGCTAGGCGTGTTGATTTTTTTCAAGGGTAGGAAAAATACGAAATTAAGTAAAATTTTGAAGAATAGAATATTTTGACAACAACCATAACGATTAGCCCTTGTTTTTTGGAAAAGGTGAGGTGCTTTTTAGGAAATAGTACCTTTATTTTTTTTTTTTTTACCTAAAAGATATATATATTTTCTCATGTACTTAACGACGTAACAAAACATAAGACATTGTTGTAGTCTGATAACCTTAAATTTAAGATATTGTGCAAACCAATCCGATGTATCTCACTCGAGATAAAGCAATTTTCACATGAAAAAGCCACCTCTGAAAGAAAAAAAAATAATTCGAGTGCAATATTCGTAAAATCGATAGCCATACTAATTGAGAACCATACTAATTATGGTCATAGATATAAGTCTTAAAAGTTTCATAACAACCCTAATTATCAGGGCTAGGATTTCGATGATATGTCATCTTTTGACGTAGAATTACGTCTTACAGCGCAGTTTGTATGAGGGTAATTTTCACAAATTTTTTCAAACACATCTAAGGATTTTAGCTAACACTTTGAGGTATACCTACAGCCTTTAATATTCATAGTAGAAAAAAAAAATATATGTTAAAATATCACTTAGAGTACGAATGAAACGAATATTTTGTTTAAGGTTTTGTCACTTCTTTAATAAAGTTAGAAATCAGGAAATTCTAACAAGAAAAAATTCATATATTCGTATGAGAAAACTTATACACAAGCTGCTTCAGTAGCTGCTTATGCTGTTGTTATGGTTGTTGTTGTGGTTGTTGGTTTGGTTTGCAATCGTGTCGTTTGTTGTTGTGCTGTTTTTTGTTGTTTTTTTTATTAATATATATGTAAAATGTACATATATAAATACACATCATTTGCTTTCGTTTTTGTCGTTTGTTATTGGTTTTGTTCATTTTCAGCAAGATTAATACAATAGAGTATACAGATGCATGTAGCTACAGAGCTAGTATATATGTAGCTACAAAAAATGTATTACTAGTACGCAGATTTACGTAGTATGCAGAGACTGCGCATGCGTTGTGCTTCGAAAACTTTATTTATTTTCAAAATATCATAATAATTTCAATTTTTTCTATATTATGCATTATAGTTCTTTCCATATTAAAAATTTATTTTTTTAAATAAAATTAAAACTTTAAATTACTTTTTAAATATGCATGTATTTGCTCTTTACTACAAAAAAAGAAATATTTCATAATTTTTCGAAATATTTATTTTCATTTATTAAACATAGCTTTTTTTACATTTAACTTTAACCAACATAAAAATAAATTCATCACTAAAAATACCAAATGAAATATTATTACACAAAACAATTTTTTTTTTAAATAATTTTTATTTAGAAGATGAAATGTTTTAAAAAGTTTTGAAAAATATAAATGAAGAAACCAGAATTTTTCTCTATTAGGACTGTATCAATTGGAATTCTACGTCTATACTTACGATACTATCGAAACTGTGCCTTTTTTCTGCTGCTTCTAAGACATTTCCTGGTTATCTAGAACGTCCTTATGAACGTTTCTAGAACGTATGTTTCCTAAATTCCAAATATGAAAAGTTTTTAGGTCATTGTTTCGTCATTTTTCATCGTTTTTTATCGGTTTTAGTTTCTAGGTAATTTTTACTAAATTTGGGGCATTTTTTTGTAGTTTTTAGCGATTTTTGAGTTATTTCATTGTCATTTTTGGACATTTTTAATTTTTAGAGCATTTTTTGGGTTTTTTAGGTCATTTTAGTGTTATTTTAATAGAATTTCTTTAAGATTTTTTTCGTATTAAAAATTGTAAAAATGCAAATTTTTATACATATTCTTTAACAATAGAGTCCTTTCAATCAAAAACATTACCTCTAGAAAAAGGAGTAGCTTCCATCAAAGACCACGATGAAAAAAAGCTCTGAGCGCGGTAAAACTGATGGAAGGGTATGTAGAAAGATCAAACAAGTGCTAGATAAAAGCTCGGGATATGCTACTTTTGACTAACTCTATTTTTATGCTCTATTGGTGAAATATTAGGAGGTAAAAATTTTAATATACTACGAAAATAGAAGAGGAACTTACATCCGACGACATATCGTCTTTTAAATATGTTCCTCTCGTCAGTGCAGAACAGAGATCTGCAACGAATCACATTTTTTTATCATAAGCCACTTACCTAAAAATAAGTATAAATGAGTATGAATAAATGTAAGTAGTTTCCAAAGTAGTACTCATTGTTATTGATTCGAAAAAAAAGTGTATCACATTTTTTAATCATGAGCCACTTACCCAAAAATAAGTATGAATAAGTATAAGTTGATTCCAAAGAAGTACTCATATGTTATTGATTCGAAAAAGAAGTGAATCACATTTCTGAATCATGAGCCACTTACTCAAAAATGAGTATGAATGAGTAAAAGTAGTTTCCAAAGTAGTACTCATATGTTATTGATTCGAAAAAAAGTGAATCATATTTTTGACTCATGAGCCACTTACTTAAAAATGAGTATGAATGAGTATAAGTTGTTTCCAAAGTAGTACTCATATGTTATTGATTCGAAAAAAGTTAATCATATTTTTGGCATATGAGCCACTTACTTAAAAATGAGTATGAATAAATATAAGTTGTTTCCAAAGTAGTACTCATATGTTATTGATTCGAAAAAAAAGTGAATCATATTTTTTAATCATGAGCCACTTACCCAAAAATAAGTATGAATAAGTATAAGTAGATTCCAAAGTAGTACTCATATGTTATTGATTCGAAAAAGAAGTGAATCACATTTTTGAATCATGAGCCACTTACTCAAAAATGAGCATGAATGAGTATAAGTAGTTTCCAAAGTAGTACTCATATGCTATTGATTCAAAAAGAAGTGAATCATATTTTTGACTCATGAGCCACTTACTTAAAAATAAGTATGAATAAGTATAAGTAGTTTCCAAAGTAGTACTCATATGTTATTGATTCGAAAAAAAGTGAATCATATTTTTCACTCATGAGCCACTTACTTAAAAATGAGTATGAATAAGTATAAGTAGTTTCCAAAGTAGTACTCATATGTTATTGATTCGAAAAAAAGTGAATCACATTTTTGAATCATGAGTATAAGTACTCAAAAATAAGTATGAATAAGTATAATTAGTTTCCAATGTAGTACTCATATGTTATTGATTCGAAAAAAAAGTGAATCACATTTTTTAATCATGAGCCACTTACCCAAAAATAAGTATGAATAAGTATAAGTAGTTTCCAAAGTAGTACTCATATGTTATTGATTCGAAAAAAAGGTGATTCATATTTTTGAATCATGAGCCACTTACACAAAAATGAGTAGTAATGAGAATATGTAGTTTCCTAAGTAGTACTCATATGTGATTTTTTAAAAAAAAGTGAATCAAATAAGTAGAGAATGAATTAAATATTAAGGGTTGCCACCTAATAATATTTTTTTAAGAATGTTCAACATAATTTAATAGTGTTAGGGTGTCAACTGATTTCGTTTCTAAATTCAGAATGTAAAAATTCAATATGGTTAAAAGGGTTGCCACCTTCACTTTTTTTTACGAATATGGTTCTGGCGCGAACACTAGGTAAAAAGGGGTCGCTGAATCCGAATCCGTCGTCAGAATTTAAAAATTATGTAGTTTTTATAATTTTCATTTTAAAACTCTGATTTTAGATTCTAAGTCAGCGACCCCTACACTATTAAATTATGTTAAAAATTCTTAAAAATACATATTATTAGTTGGAAACCCTATTATAACAAAAATTACATAATTTTGAGATTCTGACAATTGATTCGGATTAAGCGACCCATTTTTACCTAGTGTTCGAGCCAGCATCGAATTCGTAAAAATAAAAAATTAAAGTGGCAACCCTATTAACCACATTGAATTTTAAAATTTTGACTTCAGATTTGAAATCAGCGACCCCTAAGACTGTTAAATGATGTTTAAAATTTTTAAAAATACATATTTGGAGGTGACAACCCTATTATAAAAAATTACATAATTTTGAAATTTTGAAAACGGATTCGAATTCAGCGACCCATTTTTACCTAGTGTTCGCGCCAGCACCAAATTCGTACAAATAAAAAAATTAAGTTGGCAGCCCTATTAAACATATTGAATTTTAAAATTCTGACTTTAGTTTCAAAATCAGTGACCACCTACACTGTTAAATTGTGTTTAGAATTCTTAAAAATTTATATTATTAGGTGGCAACCCTTAAAATTTAATTCATTCTATACTTTTTTTATTCACGTTTTTTTAAAACAATCACATATGAGTACTAGTTTGGAAACTACATATACTCATTCATACTCATTTTTGTGTAAGTGGCTCATGATTCAAAAATGTGATTCACTCTGTTTTGAATCAATCTGAGTACTATTTTGGAAATTGCTTATAATTACTTACTCATTTTTGAGTAAGCGGCTCATGATTCAAAAATGTGATTCACTTTTTTTCGAATCGATAACATATGAGTACTACTCTAAAAATTACTTATACTTATTCATACTCATTTTTGAGTAAGTGGCTCATAATTCAAAAATGTGATTGATTGCAAATCTCTGATTTGAGTCACTGATTTGTGAACGAATAGTACTCGAGTACTACGTATTTTTAAGTATTCGTTACAGATCTCTGGTGCAGAAGTAGAAAGAATTTTTTCTGTTTACAAAAACATTTTGCCAGACAATCGACGTTCTTTAAATTTTAATAACTTAAAAATGTACCTTGTAATATACTGTGACGTTATTTATAAAAATTATATAAAATAAATTTAAACTTTAGTAATGTTATATTTTTAAAGTTTTATTTTTTTATTTTTATAAAATTGTTTGCATTTTTTAATTCATTTTTGTCAGTTTTAACATAATTTTCTGCAGTTTTTAAGTCTTTTTTTTTATGTCATTTATTGCAGATTTTTATTTCATCAAAATCGGATTATATATACTATTAGCTCGGAGCCCTGCTAATTATAATAAGTTTTTACACACATTTTTCAAAAATTTTTAACAGAGCTACTTTAAAATAGAAAACATTTGCTTGTAGCTATCAATAAATGGAACGTATGAGCATCTTTAAATTGTACACTAAATTTTAGTCCAAATAAATATTACTGCATTTTTTTAAACCTTGCAGATTAAAATTTTAACTTTGCGAATACTAACTAATTCCACAGAAAATTCTACTATACTTAAAATTTACACCAAAAGAAATATTACAGCTTTCCTTTTAGCTTTTTGGTTTAAATTTGAGAACAATTCTATTACTATTTTTTGTTTTTAATTCAAATTAGACTTAATTATAATACATTTGGATACAATATTTGTACTTGGACCCGTAAAAAGTAAGCCTGATAATGCTAAGACTCAATATTCGTCGATGCGGTTCATATGTTTGCTTATTGCTTTTGTAATGTGTAGCGTAATAGCCTAGTGGTTAGACTAGTGATCTTACAAACTGGATGTCGTGGGTTCGAATCTCACGGTGTTTATTATTTTTATTTTTTTTTTTGTATGTTTTGTTTGTATGTATTCAAGCCTGTACTAAATTTAAAACAAAAGCTGTATTAAAATCATATTTTAGTTTTTTGCAAATACTAGATTTGTAGTACAGAAAAGATTAAATTTTATCATTTATTTATTTTTAAGTACAACACAGTAAAAAATTAACAGAAGTTTAATATTTGAAGATTCAATTTCAAATGGTAAATACGTTTCTATTTTTGGAATCCACATCAGAAGTCAAAACGACTTCTAGATTTTCCTATCTGGTTAGAATTGTGAATAAAATCAAAATGGATTAAATAAATTAACCTGTAGGTGTGTAGCAAAACATAATTATTAACTTATTAATAAATTAGAATATTACATGGCATAGTTAAGATAACCAAATAAAGCCAATAAAGGACACCTTTCCCCTAACCCAATGGAGAAAATATCATGAAAAATGGGAACAGATGCATTCCGGGCAATTCCGGGCACATTAACTAGTATTATATGTTACCATAATGTTCAAATTTTGCTTGGTCTGCTTGAAATGTAACAATTTAAGAGCTATAAGTATTCAAAATGTTGAAGCTGTTCTTACTCTTTGCAGCTTTTTTCGCTCACCTTTTTGAGAATTTTTGCAAAATCATCAGATTTTTAACACCACAATCAGCATTGCCAGTATCATACTTTACTATTCTTACTTCAACAAAGTTCAAATTTAAAGCTCCTGCATGCTGCAGTAGAAGATTTATTTCCTGGAAAACTTTCTAAGTGGCAACATTTTTCAAGGTAAAAGTTGAGATTTCTACGATAAGCAGTAGCGTTGCAGACGCAACTCTTACTTATTGTAATGAAAAGAAATGAACGCATGCAAACACCACACACACATACTAATACACACACACACACACACACATAGACATGTAAATTCAAAGCGACAGCCAAGTGCATTTCATGCATGTGATCATTATGGAAATGAAAATTAATGGTTACACCGTTAAAAATGCAACATTTGCTAAAAAGCGTGAAAAGCACACTAACAACAAACAAATCCACTACTTTATTAACAACAACAACAGCAGCAGCGGCGGTATGCCAACGTCTACAACAACAATGATAAGCACACATTTACATTTAGTCTTGATGAATATGAAAATGTGAAAATCGCTTTTCTTCGAATTTTCCAACTGCATTCTACTGCATACTTTATAACTCAGCACACGTTACTTTAAAAGTGTGTAAGTGCTAGTGTTAAGGTGTGTGTACGCGTTTGTTTGCAGTTGTGTGCAAGAAATGCCAGCACACAGATTTTTATTCATAAAATATGTTGTGCAAATATTTCACATATCACCGCAAATATCGTCATGCTTTTGCATTTTTCTCTGCTTTACATGCTTTCGCTGAGAAGAATTTTTATTAATTCCCCAAAGTAATAAGAGCAGAGTATGTTAATATTTGTCACAAACATTTTAATATTTATCAATTGACATGTTTTTAGTAATTTCCTTTAAGAACGTTTTTTAAATCAATACAAATGTTTGTGTAAAAAGATTTTCAGAGAAATAACGGTTCAAAATAGCACTGATAAAAATGGTCAATATTTAATGCTTGTTAATAAAATTTCGAAACAAAATCTTTTTCACTTATTAAAAAAAGCGTTAACTAAGGACCAACTTAACTTTCAAAACTTAAACAAGCATAACTCCTTTATTAAACCTGTATCGCGCAATAACGCCAATTTCAATTTTTTACCTGGAAATCTCTTAAAAAGTCGGAAAAATAATTAGAAATTACTTTTGTTTTGAAATTAGTACTTTATTTACAAAAATATTTGCAAAAAATCTTTTTTGCAGTTAAAAATATTTACATTTATGAGGGAATATAACATTGTTTTTAATATAACAATTCATGATTAATGTAGTTTAATAATCTCACCAAAAAGTTGTTAACCTTTTTTTTTATTATGAACACTTTTTATTAAAATTTAAGTAATTTAAAAAGATATTAAAAATATAGCAAAATACAAACAGCTGCCAAATACAAACAGGGTTGCATCTAAAAATAAAAAATAACTTTTCATTAATTTACTCTCTAATTGGAAAGTTAGAGTTTTTTGTAATGTTAGTGAGTCGTTAATTCTCTTTGAGTTATTTTTCTAGAGCAATTTCCAAATGTTGCAGATCTGCAACACAACGCGATATAGGGTTAATTATTATATTTGAGTGAAGTTTTTTGATGGACTAATTAATTCCTTAACTAAGGACCTATTGAATAAAATCGCCATCTGAATCAATAACGGCTTTAACTCTTTAGCGGGAACGTCTGCAGGCCCGAACTAAGTGGTCTTCGTCCATGTCTGTCATTTTTGTGGTTATAGCTGTAGTTAATTATGTTATTGTGCTGTGAGGATCTTTTTTAGTCTTTCTTTCAACAACGTCCCAAACAAAATAATCCAAAGGATTTGAGATCAGCAGAGCTGGGAGGCCAAACGTTTGAGGTAATGTGATCATACAGATTCTGAGATATCCATTTTTGTGCCCTCGTGGCCTTATGTGAGGGAGCAGAATCCTGTTGGAACACGTATGGCCTCCCATCACGTACGCTATCTATTTAAGAATTAACAACTAATGTAAGCAGCTGCATTTAAACGAAGTTATAGTGGAAAGAAGTGGGTTGACAAGGCTCGTCCTTCACTGCTTATCACTCCCAAAACCATTACTGTTGCTAGAAATTTTTTATGCGGGACATGGGGAATCTCCCGAGGATCTAAACATAATCACCTGTCATTTCTTCGGTTTATTTTTTGATCCTGGCAAAAAAAATTTCATCTGAAAAATCAAAGTATGTTCAGGGTTTCGGGATGCTTTAACTTGTTCAAAAGCCTTTTCCCGCGGATGAAACGTTGCTCTTTCGTTTGTTGAGACATAAACTGACACCTTCGTATCACATACGACTTGTACTGAATGTCTTCGTGGATGACCCGACGAACAGTGCATTCAGAAAAATGAAGGTCTCTCGGTATGGCTCTTACTGATTTCAAAGGTCTACAATAATAATGCTCTGAGCTTGGGAGACAAATTCCGTTGTCCGAAGTTTGTGCAGACCTGTTTGACGCTTTTGGCACTTAGCAGCACTTTGCACATCGCCATTACAAGCTTCCAACTTCTGGCAAAATTCGAAACAAATAATCGGGCGACCTTAAAAAATTCGCTATTTTTAGATCGCTGTGATTTGAGTAAATAGCAACGATCACAGCATGCCGTTTCATTTCCTCAGTTAATTTGTTGTTCTCCATAGATTATCTCAAAAAAATTAAAAAAGGTTACACTTACTAGCTATTGTAACATATATGCATGTTCTCATTTAACTGACGCACCCTGTATTATGTGCATTTCCACATTAACCTTAACCTTAACCTTAACCTTAACCTTAACCTTAACCTTAACCTTAACCTTAACCTTAACCTTAACCTTAACCTTAACCTTAACCTTAACCTTAACCTTAACCTTAACCTTAACCTTAACCTTAACCTTAACCTTAACCTTAACCTTAACCTTAACCTTAACCTTAACCTTAACCTTAACCTTAACCTTAACCTTAACCTTAACCTTAACCTTAACCTTAACCTTAACCTTAACCTTAACCTTAACCTTAACCTTAACCTTAACCTTAACCTTAACCTTAACCTTAACCTTAACCTTAACCTTAACCTTAACCTTAACCTTAACCTTAACCTTAACCTTAACCTTAACCTTAACCTTAACCTTAACCTTAACCTTAACCTTAACCTTAACCTTAACCTTAACCTTAACCTTAACCTTAACCTTAACCTTAACCTTAACCTTAACCTTAACCTTAACCTTAACCTTAACCTTAACCTTAACCTTAACCTTAACCTTAACCTTAACCTTAACCTTAACCTTAACCTTAACCTTAACCTTAACCTTAACCTTAACCTTAACCTTAACCTTAACCTTAACCTTAACCTTAACCTTAACCTTAACCTTAACCTTAACCTTAACCTTAACCTTAACCTTAACCTTAACCTTAACCTTAACCTTAACCTTAACCTTAACCTTAACCTTAACCTTAACCTTAACCTTAACCTTAACCTTAACCTTAACCTTAACCTTAACCTTAACCTTAACCTTAACCTTAACCCTAACCTTAACCTTAACCTTAACATTGACATTAAAATTAACATTAACATAACCATTAACATTGACATTAACATTAAAATTAACATAAGAATTAACATTAAAATTAAAAGTAAAAGTAACAGTAACAATGACACTAACACTAACATTTGCATTAAAATGAACATTAACACTAACATGAACATTAACAATGACAATAACATTACCATTAGCATTAATATTAACATTAACATTAACATAAGCATTAACTTAGACATTAACATAGACATTAACATTTCCATTTACATTTACATTTACATTAGCATTAACATTAACATTAACATTAACATTAACATTAAAAATAACATTAACAATAACATTAGCATTAACATTTATATTACCATTAACCATTAACATAAGCATTAACATTAACATGAACATTAACTTTAACATTAACATTAATATTAACAATAACAATAACAATAACAATAACAATAACAATAACAATAACAATAACAATAACAATAACAATAACAATAACAATAACAATAACAATAACAATAACAATAACAATAACAATAACAATAACAATAACAATAACAATAACAATAACAATAACAATAACAATAACAATAACAATAACAATAACAATAACAATAACAATAACAATAACAATAACAATAACATTAACATTAACATTAATATTAAATAAGCATTAACATTTACATTAACCTACACATTAACATTATAAACTATAACATTAACATAAAAATTAACATTAACAGTAACAGTTACATTAACATTAACATTAGCATAAACATTAGCATAAACATTATCATTAATTAGTATTAATATAAATATTAATATTAAAATATTAATGTTAATGTTAATTAGTGTTAATGTTAATGTTAATTTTAATGTTAATTTTAATTTTAATATTAATGTTAATGTTAATGTTAATATTATTGTAATTGTTAAAGCTAATGTTAATGTAATTGTTACTTATACTGTTAAAGTTAATTTTAATGTTAATGTTCATAATGTTAATGTTTATAATGTTTATGTTAATAATGTTGATGTTAATAATGTTAATGTTAATAATGTTAATGTGAAGATTTATGTAAATGTAAATGTTAATATTAATATTTTAACTATAACATTATTAACTATAACATTGACATTAAAATTAACATTAACAGTTACAGTTACATTAACATTGGCATAAGCATTAGCATAAATATTATCATTAATTAGTATTAATATAAATTTAATTTTAATACTTTAATATTTTAATATTTTAATATTTTAAAATTATTAATATTTTAATATTAATAATATTTATATTAAAATATTAATATTAATAATATTTTTATTAAAATATTAATATTAATAATAATATTAAAATATTAATATTTATATTAATACTAATATAAACTTAATATAAACTAATATAAACTAATATAAACTAATATAAACTTATTAATAATTTAATATTAATAATATAATATAATTATATATAATATAAATATTAATATTTTAATATTAATATTTATATTAATACTAATTAATGATAATGTTTATTCTAATGCTTATGCTAATGTTAATGTAACTGTTACTGTTAATGTTAATTTTAATGTTAATGTTAATGTTATAGTTAATAATGTTATAGGTAAAATATTAATATTAACATTTACATTTACATAAATCTTCACATTAACATTATTAACATTAACATTAACATTATTAACATTAACAATATTAACATAAACATTATAAACATTAACATTATGCACATTAACATTAAAATTAACTTTAGCAGCATAAACAACAGTTACATTAACATTAGCATTAACAATTACAATAATATTAACATTAACATTAACATTAATATTAACATTAAAATTAACATTAACATTAACATTTATATTAACATTAACATTTATATTAACATTAACATTAACATTAGCATTAACAATAGCATTAACATAAACATTAGGGTGTCCCAAAAATAAATTTTTTTATTTTGACAGATGTCCGTGGCTTTAATACACTTGACCTTAGAAACATCCTCTGTGAAGCACATCTCAATTGGTAAAGGTTAAGAGGTCGCGAATTCATTTTCTAATTTTCCCATACGATTTGTATGAGAAAAAATCAGTTTTGCTGGTAAATTGAATTTAGAGCCACTATCTTTTAAGCAAAATGATTAAAAAAGAAACGTGTTTCTTAAAATTTTGTCTGTTATCCAAATGACATATCCAAATTTCATTTTCATCTGATTATTATTTGGCCAAAAACGATTAAGATATAAAAATGTAAATACAAAAAACCTATTTGTTGTAACTTTTAATCCAGAAACATATAACAGCCCTATAAATTTATTCTTCATTGTTTAAATCTCATGATTTAAAATTGTTCAAATTCATTGTATAAATTTATTCTCAACTATCATTATCTAAAATTTAAGACCAACAATTTAAGAACAATAATGGAAATGGAGTACTCTAAAAGATATTGATTTTTTATGAAATAATTCTAAGTAAAAGTATTCATTTATATAAGAAGTGAGACACAGACTACCAAATAATAATCAGATGAAAATGAAATTTGAATATTTCATTATAGACAAAATATGACGGAACCCCTTTTTTAACCATTTTGCTTAAAAGATAATGGCTCTAAATACCATTCACCAGTAAAACCAATTTTTCCCCATACAAACCATATGGGAAATTTAGAAAATGAACTCGCGACCTCTAAACCTTTACCAATTGAGATGCGCTTCACAGGGTGTTTCTAAGGTGAAATGGAAGTGGAACAGCCGCGGACATCAAACACGATTTTTTTTGGGACACCCTAATAAACATATACATTTACACTTACATTAACCTTAACATTAACATTAACATTATTAACATTAATATTAACATTACCGTTAACATTATCGTTATCGTTATCGTTAACATTTACATTAACATTAACAGAAATATTAATAGTAACAGTAACATTAACATTAAAATTAATATGAACATTAACATTAACGTTAACATTAACATTAACATTAATATTAACATTAGTGGCATTATTTGTCTTCCAAATCAACGAGTATTTATTTTAATCTTGCTCTTTTTTTTTATAATCTCTATCAGCATTAATGAAGGTTAATTTAAAGATTTCACAAATTGAGCTAAATGATTCAATTTATAACACATCTTCGACTTATCTAGATACTTTCGCATTTAAAAATCAATTATTAGGCATTTCATTACCTTAACTGCGCCTTTAACAAAATCAAAACCATATTGACGCCACATACTCCAATACACACAAAAGCAGTAATACTTTTACTGTGCTGGATGCAGGAATCACATTTATTGAAAGACTTGTAATAATTCATCTGCCAGTGTGCTCGAAAATAATACAAAAGCGCATTAACTTACTTGTCATAATCGTAACAATAATAATTATTACAACAATATTAACAATATTAATAAAATGATTATTATTTATTTCCATAAATTTGCACTTAACAGCAGCGCACACAAAATACAGTGTTCAAAGGTATCTTCGGAAACACACACCTGACGTCAACACAGACTCAAACATCTACACAAATACGAGGCAATAAACGTGCTGCTGCCTTAACAAAGAGTTTTGCTGCAAATTTAATATGTTCTGCTTGCTTCTGGCACATCACAGGACACTGAATGAAAAGGCAGCTAGGGCGAGAGAATGCTCAATAAATATGTATGCATTTATTCAGAGTGATGCTTTATGATTGCATACTGCAGATGGCGCTGCTGTGCTTTCTTTGTTTGCACTTCATTTGCATTCACATACCCAAACGCACCAACACACACACACACACACACATACGCATAGCATTAATTCCTTGAGAGACATTTAGGACCAAGGTTTAACATACACACAAAACATACATGCATACTTCCACACATGTGTAGTGATGGATGAGACAGCGGACGAAATGGATGGCATCAAAAATAAATGACACCACATAGAAATGAAATTGTGTGCTTGAATGTAAGTGTGTGCTTGTGTTGTTTTTGTTGGGTTTGTTCTATGATAAATAGTAGGAAGAAACAATCGAATATAGCATAAATAAGTATCTATTAGTTATTGAAATGAAATTTCTTTCGCACATCAAGTAAAAGTCAACATTTACTGGTCTACTACATATTTATATACCAATGTAGGTAAGTAAACATATTTTCAGAGAACTTTATGAAAGTAAAATGTTATTAGGTAGAAGAGACTTTTTGAATGTTGGATGGTAAGCTTATTTATGTGTTAAGTGACTAAATATAGTTTTTAAATTAATTTGAGGTATTACTTAAATATTCCTAAGCACATATTATTGCCAAAAGTGGTGTGTCCTAGGTTTTTTTTAAATAGTAATTTTTTTAGTTCTAATTCGTTTGTTAAGTGGACCCTTCAGAGAATCCTGGGACGGCTGAGTTTTACCTCAGCCTTAGACAAAACCTCGTTACAAAATGACATACATACTTAGTTGAAAACTCTTTGGGCTCATGATCAAATATTATTAATAAGGACTAAAGTAATAACTCCTTTATCAAAAAATTGTAAGCAGTATTCTTTATATACATAATATAAAAAGACGACTCTTCAAAACCTCGAGCTTGCATGTCCTTGAGTAGATAACACATCACTTCTATAAGCATGAACAACGGCAAACAAAAAACAATCACAATTCCACAAAACTAGCAAACACCAAACCATATTAATTGAACAATGTCAAAGACATACAAAGAAAAAAAAAACACTTTTTCAAGCCACATCAGTGTCAATTTATCATCATATTAAATAAAGTATGTATAGCAGCGTGTGTTCAGAGTGTCAGAGGGGTCAATCAAACTCTGCCTAGCGGTAATCGCACAAAAACAAAAAACGTGACAGTTGCTCAACTAAAGCCAGAGTATGTTATGAAATTATCGTGAAGGATGTCGCAGTGAAAGAAATATTTGAACAATGCAGCTTATGAACGAGACATGTACACGGAAAAAAATATTCAAATGTACAAAAGAGTCATTCCATTTGCGATTTGAATTTAATTAATTTTAATTGGACAAAAAAAAAATGTGAGCGGCATAGTTTCGGATTTTAATCTAACAATATTTGAGGATAAATGTATGGGCATCTATTAATAAAAAGTAAAAAAGAACCCATGGTAACTTTTTTTTCTTTTGTTTAACTTCTGACCGGGACTATAGTTTTACCAGTTATTTCGCATCTATTACTTTAATGATTAGAAAGTTTTCCGATAATATAAGAAACACGAAAAGTAAACAACATTGTTAGAGAATTAAATATATTTAAATGTACACTGAGAAAAAAACATACTTTCAAATTAAACAAAAAATTTAAAATAGAAATTTAGCTCATTTGCTTTTCTACAAAACAAAATTTAAAACAAGTGTGTTTAATTTTCAACTATAAGTTAATTTTTGTTTTTTGTATAATTTTTTCTTATTATTTCCTTCCAATAACAAAAAATTGTCGCTATCAGAGATTGAATTAAAAAATTATGTACTGTAGAATCATTGAAAATTATTGCCAGACAACTGAGACCCCGAATTTAACTTTTGAATGTTTGAAAATATTTTTGAACTAGTCTTACAAATATTGAACATAAGATGAGATACGAACTAATTAATTATTTTGCTATTGAAAGTATTTCAAGCCGCAATGAAACGCAAGCTCCATCAAATGAAGTCAAAAAAGTTCTCATTCGGGGGGTCCCAGGGTTTGCTGATCACGAATCTGACTTCAAAAAATCAAAAAAGTTAAAAAAATGGCATCGAAAAAATGGCGGTTTAATTTATTTGTTTTTAATTTAATAACAATATTTTTGAATTATGTTTTAAAATATTTGTTTAAAATATTAAAGTTTTAGCATTAAATTTTTCGTTTAAATAAATGTGTTTAAACTTGAAATTTTTACAATGAAATTATATTTAAAAACATTGTTTTGAAAAATAAAAATTTTGTTTTAAACTAAACTTTAAAAACATTTGTGTTTAGCGTAAATGAAATTGTTTCAAGCTCTACTTCAAAAACAAATTCGTTTAATATGAACACAATTTCATTTAATTTTAACACATATTTCCCTCAGATTCCCTGTAGATTTTTTATTAATGGGGATTACTTTTTTGCATTGCTTTAAACATTTTCTTAATGCTGGAGGTCTCAAAAATATGTGATTAAAATTGGTTCAATCCGGCTCTGGTTGATTCCTTGGGCCAAGACAAGAAAATATTGTATGCCAGGGGGTTCATCTCCCGAAACTTTGCTATTGCCGTGTTGGGTTGTAAGTGCTTTTTGAGTGTATTTTTATATAAAATAATTAATTCGCTCTTAATTTTTGCTGTATGGCAAGGCCGCATAATGAAATATTGAATATAATTATTTAGAGATCAAGACTGCATCAGAAAAAAAATAAAATTTTTAATTTTTTTTTGTCAAACGAGCTTAAAGTGAAAAAATTAAAATAAAACACATATTTTTCATATTTAAATTGCTATACCTAATTGCATGGTTAAAAATAACAAAAAACTTAAACAGATATTAGTTAACTAACTAAAAAGCTTTGAAAAACCGTTGCAAATACGTTCCTATCTGTAATACTTTTTAGGTTATTGAATTAAAAGTTATGACACCTATGAATGCCATTTTTTGCCATACTACCGCTTAAAGCTCGAAACAAGGGGGAGATGAACCCCCACCTGCCATACAATTTTTTCTTGTCTTGGACCGAGGAAGCGTTTTGCTCGTCCGCTGGAAACGTGACGTAACACTAAATTTAATATGGCGCCCTCTAGAGGACAGAAAGCCAACTAAGCCCCTAACTTCTGACCTATTTATCATAATTTGACAAATGAGGTAACGTCTGTGGGTTATAGGCTATGTGACGTCACATTATATTGAATATGGCGCCCTCTATAGGACATAAATTCATGAACTAAAAAAAATTAATAGTGACATAATAAATATCTTTGTTTATAATTTGATCATCAAATAATTGATAAGTAGTTATTACTTTCAATTATATAAAAATTATATCCCCAAAATAATTTTAATGAAAAATTAGTTCAAATAACTAAAACCCGACTACTACTTAAAAAGCACACTTTAAAAATATGTGAAACAGAAAAATATTCTCATCTGGAATTGTTTTGTATTATCTTTGTCTATTAAATAAACAACTTACACATAATATATTTATAGTCTTTAATTTTTAAATTATTAGGGGTATTCACGATGTGTTGTATTTGTGATAAATTTTTACAAAATTTACAACACTTACAACTTATTGTGAACGAACCTTCACTAAAGCATTGTATTTTTTTAAAAAACAGCTTATATTTTATGTTCTTTTATTTGGAAATATTAATTTAAATAATCATTTAACTAAAGGAGATCAGAAAAAAATTTAAACGAAACAATACATTGTATTCATTTTTATTAAATAAGCTCACAGTGTTGCCAGTAGCTTCCTTCATGCTGAGTAGACATGCTTTTGCGATCAACTAATCTTATACACAACGAAATTTACAAAGAATACAATAGGGCTCCATCGTTGTATTTTTGCCACAG
The DNA here is from genome assembly GCA_963920525.1 of Dichetophora obliterata. Taxonomy (NCBI): domain Eukaryota; kingdom Metazoa; phylum Arthropoda; class Insecta; order Diptera; family Sciomyzidae; genus Dichetophora; species Dichetophora obliterata. The sequence continues at coordinate 14,994,953 of OY986435.1, read as the reverse complement.
GGTTGTATTTTAAATACTGTACATTTTGTTTTTGTAATTTTACAAAATTTACAACAAATAACAAATTTTTAAAAAATACACAATACAAGGGCAAATACAACACATTGTGAATACCCCTATTGTATTTAATAAGATATTCGAGGTCGTATCAATATATTCTTGTTCCATAATTTTTATAGCGTGCTTTTTAGTAGTCGGGTTTTAGTTTTGTTGAACTTATTTTTTTTTCAGTGTTAGCGCTAATAAAAATTTGACTCGTATCACATTCGCATGCGACATAATTTCGTTTTGCGATGATAGCTGCTTTTCAACTGCAAATGCTATCGAATTATGGCGTATTTACATGCTGGATACGAATTTAAATTTACGAAGATACACAAGCACACATTCACACACACACACACACACACACACCAGAGCTACACAGAAGCTGCGAGTGCACCTTGCGGCAGCAGTACATCCTGCGGTGGCACCTTATCAGCACAAGCTGCCATTCGAGCTTTATGTGCTGCTCTTCCGCACCATAAATGTGCGCATATAAACAAAAAGCTTAGTCAACCGAAAGGACCAAGTCTTGAAGTCGTGACACGTAGAGCGCGCAACGCTTACTTGAAATGGTTTGTACTCATCATCATCGTCGTCGTCTTCGACAGCAGTAGCAGCAAAACATTTTATCCTTTTTTTGTTTTCTCCGTTTCTGTTGAATAACAGAAAGTGGCTACATCCCAGTTGGGAAAGGAGCCCTGCTATGAAGGACAGGAGACATGCTCGCCTCCATACCCTCTTAAATCTTTTTTCTATAGGCATGTCCTAGGTTGGCATGTCTGCCAAATAAACTTCCTTAGCACCAATGCTGCATGTTTCTTATGATATAGATGCAAAAGTGGTACATGTCTGTGAAATAACCTGCCTAAGCAGCAATGCTGCATGCATTGCTGCTACGGCAGTCGTTTTGACAGACATGCCTATAGAAAAAAGATATAAGTGGGTATAGGACGAGCTGAATTTTCAACTAATGTTGCCGGCAATTTAAAAATTACCATTATCCGGTGACTTGAACTTCGGCCGCGTGAGTGTAAGTGCATATGCTTATCCATTCGACCATTGCAGCTGTTAACTAATCGTCGCTTAATTGGCTTCATTTAGAAAAAACGTAGGAGCAAAGAGTAAGAAAATTAACGTGTTCGCTTTATTATTATAAGCAACTATTACAAAAAAGAGAATGAAATCACTAAAAAAACAGAACAAACTAAAAAACAACAAAACAAAACTTAAAGCCATTAAGAAAAAAAATAGAAATTAAGGCTCTGATGGTATTTGAATCCACTACTCAAGATTCCAAAATACATGAATAAAAACTAAAGCTCTAGCCAACTGAGTCATTCCTGCTCTTGTGATTCTGTTGAAAAAATATACAAAAACAAAGCGTCGGAAATTACAATAATCATGAAAATATTGAAGTTGTTGTCTATTGAAATTAATCGGAATTTTGCATTAGCAAACATTATACTTTATTATGATAAAGTTTTTTATAATTATATTTTTTGTATTTATCTTGTGTTATAAAAACTTAGTTCTTACTGTTCTGATGCATTTTGTTAATAAATAAAAATAATAATGATAATAATAATAAAAATAATAATAATAATAATAATAACAATAATAATAATAATAATAATAATAATAATAATAATAATAATAATAATAATAATAATAATAATAATAATAATAATAATAATAATAATAATAATAATAATAATAATAATAATAATAATAATAATAATAATAATAATAATAATAATAATAATAATAATAATAATAATAATAATAATAATAATAATAATAATAATAATAATAATAATAATAATAATAATAATAATAATAATAATAATAATAATAATAATAATAATAATAATAATAATAATAATAATAATAATAATAATAATAATAATAATAATAATAATAATAATAATAATAATAATAATAATAATAATAATAATAATAATAATAATAATAATAATAATAATAATAATAATAATAATAATAATAATAATAATAATAATAATAATAATAATAATAATAATAATAATAATAATAATAATAATAATAATAATAATAATAATAATAATAATAATAATAATAATAATAATAATAATAATAATAATAATAATAATAATAATAATAATAATAATAATAATAATAATAATAATAATAATAATAATAATAATAATAATAATAATAATAATAATAATAATAATAATAATAATAATAATAATAATAATAATAATAATAATAATAATAATAATAATAATAATAATAATAATAATAATAATAATAATAATAATAATAATAATAATAATAATAATAATAATAATAATAATAATAATAATAATAATAATAATAATAATAATAATAATAATAATAATAATAATAATAATAATAATAATAATAATAATAATAATAATAATAATAATAATAATAATAATAATAATAATAATAATAATAATAATAATAATAATAATAATAATAATAATAATAATAATAATAATAATAATAATAATAATAATAATAATAATAATAATAATAATAATAATAATAATAATAATAATAATAGTAATAATAATAATAATAATAATAATAATAATAATAATAATAATAATAATAATAATAATAATAATAATAATAATAATAATAATAATAATAATAATAATAATAATAATAATAATAATAATAATAATAATAATAATAATAATAATAATAATAATAATAATAATAATAATAATAATAATAATAATAATAATAATAATAATAATAATAATAATAATAATAATAATAATAATAATAATAATAATAATAATAATAATAATAATAATAATAATAATAATAATAATAATAATAATAATAATAATAATAATAATAATAATAATAATAATAATAATAATAATAATAATAATAATAATAATAATAATAATAATAATAATAATAATAATAATAATAATAATAATAATAATAACAGTAATAATAATAATTATGACATTAATAATAATAATACCCCTCACTTAAAAGTAAAGAGGAAGTTTCTAAAATTTAAAATAATAGACCTCTTAGCATTAAAATTATAAACTGCCACATTCCTTCCATCGACAGGCCTACTTTGTATTTCATCTGGGTGGCGACATGCAACCACACGCCTGACACGCATGGCACACCTTCTCACCAGCAGCGTTTTCTCTGCCTTGTGCTATCGTATGTGTGAGAGCACGTGTTGCTCTGTATATGTTTGGTTAGCTTCGCACCCCACCGCAACACTGGCGCTTATGATGAGCCAGTCGGTCTGACAGTCAGCGTATTATTTCGTTTGTTCGTCCTTCTTTCTGTCCGCCCGTCCGTCCGTTTGTCAACAGTCTGCGTGCCATTTGTTTGTTTGCACCAAAAAAACTCGGTCTCATCTTTCTGTCAAAATGTGTCAAAGTAGAGTTGCACGTGATTTCATTTATTAAAATTTTTCAGTATTCATAGCGTAGCTGCTGCTGCTGTTTCTGCTCCTGCTCCTATTCCTGTTGCTGCTATCCACAAGCCACACCCTGTGGGAAGGTGCCTCTTCATCTCTGTGTGTATCGTTTTGTACGCGCAACTTGAGCTGAAGTTCACCGCATTTTTCACTTCATCCTTGCTGATTCTCACCATATGAAAATGAAGCCTTTTGTGATGAGTTGCAGTTGTTTTTAAGTTTTAAAAGGTAGATAGATACCAGCAAAGAATAAAGAAAAAGCAAGCAAGAAAATTAAACAAAGTTTAATTTAATTTAACCTGCTACATGAATTGAATATAGTTACGATTGCATTCAGCTTCATGGAGTTGAGTTTGCAAGAGCTTGCAAAGGATTCATTTTATTTCTCATTAATTTCACATTGAAAAGCTTTTACGTTTCTCGAATAACTGTTTCTCGAATAACTCACTAATTAACCTGATGTAAGGTTGATCTGTGTGTTTTTTGAAAACTTACACATCATTCAGTCTGTCATCGCAATTCGCTGTTACAGCAAATAGAATATAACAAAACTAACTAGAGCAATTCTATTAACCAAACAGTCATATCAACATGCTTGTTTAAACTGTTTAGACAACTTTTAATGTTGCTTTGAACATCCATTTAAGAAATTTAATTTGGATGGAATTCTGTTTTGAAATTATTTCATTTTTGTTTTTTGGCTTCACTATTTTATAAAAGTAGCATTTGTCAAATAAAATTTTGTATAAATTTCAAGCTAATGCCACTGCTTTAGATGATGAACCAATTCTTGCAGTCAGACTACTGATATTTTAAAGCACACGTAGTTTGGTGCACAAATAAAGACCACACACAAAGGCATGCACACAACCAAGGCCAGAGTTATCATAAAGGTGCACATATATTAGTTTACAAACATACCTTTTATTGGCACTCATTCACAGCTGTAAATTGCATTAACGATGACATTTATGTGCATCTCGTGATTTAAATCAATCTACAAATGGGTGTCAATTTCCTTAACATCTTCCACACAAGCACACATATAAATATATATATATATATATATATATATATATATATATATATATACACACATCCACAGATACATTCCAGCGGCAGCACAGTTTCTAGCAGCTGCAGCAACACGTTTGTCCAAGATAATGGCAACCAGCTAGCTGACAATCGACTCAAGTACATCAAAGAACCATTAAAATCAATTACTTTATATATTGAAGAGATGTTGCCAAGCGAGTGCATAGCTAAAGTCATGCAATTGATACAATTTATTGAGTGAATTAATCTGCAATTGAAAACAAGACCAATGGACAAAGATACAAAGACGAGGGTGAGGCATTTGATGCAGCTTGATAACATTCAACGTAGTTAGTAGTTTTGCGGATATTTAATCGCAATTGGACACATTATTGGAACATTAATGGAAGCAGGCAGGCTTCCTCATTGATCGGTATACGGGACAGGACAGCAAGTGACATCCTGCAAGTGCTACTCGTAAAGTGAAAGAGCGTAATTAATGTGAAGCCAAGCATAAAAGTGAACGCTTTATTAGACCTTGAATGAAAGAAAATGCTTTCTGCTTTACTCAAGTGTGACTGGCGACACATTTTTCTTGATATTTCAATACAAAAACACATTTGCACTCATGGTGACACCATCGTGTACCAATGCTGAATCATTATTTTTGCCAATAACTTGAATTTAGATTAAGAATACATTGTATGAATATATTGTATATTAAGCCTAGTACTCTGTTCGTTTGCATTAAATTTCGCTGGCAACATCTATTTATTTGTTGCGTGAAATTTCTGACTTAAAATTTGTTGCGAGGAATTTCTATGGCAAGGTTTCTTAGAGAGACTCAGAGAATAAGTTGGGAGATTTCATATGATTTCTCTTTTTTCACTTCAAAATAAATAGGCAGAACAATTAAATTGTCGTGAAAAAATGTTGCTCAAAAACATGTTGCGATTATTTCACGCAGCGGAACAGAGTACTGCTCTGACGAACATGTGAAATTTTACAAGCTTGTTTTGCAGCTGTCACTTTTTGTATGGAGATTTGAGTGGAATTTCACATGAAACTGAACAGAGTACTATGCTTTAGGGCGTAAACTTTTTTTTGTCAAAATTTTAGGGGGCTGAAGCGGAATTCGAAAGTTCGTCCCAAAAAAATATTTTGACAATTTTTTGAGATTTTTTTAAAAAAGGTTTCGAGGTTGCTCAAGATCGCTTTTTTCCAAACAAGTAGTTCTTCAAAACAATACTTGTGCTTTCTACCCATAATGAGTGCCTTACTGAAAAATTTAATGCTACAATTAACTTATTTGGAAGGTACAAGGTTCAAACTTTATTTTCGTGGGCTTGAAACAGGGGTTTCGAATGTTTTTCTGCACAGAAGGGTCAAAAAAGAAAGTATATTTTGAAAAATGTTGCTGTTTTTTTTGTATTCAATCTTCAAATTTTCGATCTTAAGCATAGTACTCTGTTCAGTTTCATGAGAAATTCCACTCAAATCTCTATACAAAATATGACAGCTGCGAAAGAAGCGTGGAAATTTTCACAACATTTTCGTCAGAGCAGTACTCTGTTCCGCAGCGTGAAATTATCGCAAAATGTTTCTGAGCAACATTTTTTCACGACAATTTAATTGTACTGCCTATTTATTTTGAAATGAAAAGAAAGAGATCATATGAAATCTCTCAAAATATTCTCTGAATCTCTCTGAGAAACGTTGCCATAGGAATTCCTCGCAACAAACTTTAAGTCAGAAATTGCATGCAACAAACAAAATATGTTGCCAGCGAAATTTCACGCAAACGAACAGAGTACTAGGCTTTAATACAAAATCTTGGTATGCAGTTTTAAACAGCTTCAGTGATGGTCAAAAATACACACGCACCAACGTTTAGATAATACCTTTAATTATGTGAATTTTTCTTTAGGAATTTTTTACAATAAATTTTTGTATATAAACGTATAAATGTAAGACCGGTTTTAGGTTGAATCGGGTACGAGGATTACATATCTGGCATCTGTTTTATTCTAGCTGTGCATGCTTATACACAAAAAATGTTTGAAAAAATTTCCTAAAGCATTGTACAGTGAAACCTCTACTAACGGACACATCTCTTAAGCGGACACTTCTCTTGAGCAGACAGTTTTTCCACGACCAAGTTTTTCGTCCGTTTTTTCGAACAAATTAACCTCTCTTAAGCGGACCCTCTCTTGAGCGGACGCGGACAGTATATTTTCGTCTTATTGGGCGAAAAACCTCTGTTAGGCGGATGCGAACCTCCCTCAAGCGGACACAAGCGTCTGTTGAACGGACGCGAACCTCTGTTGGACGGACGCGAACCTCTCTCAAGCGGACACGATCGAGAAAAGTAACTCACAAAATGTGTGTTGAAAATTAAATTGGGGATTTCCCTCACAAAGCGCCTTGCTTATTTTTTTTTCATTCGCCTTGCCATCGCTTCACTGAGCCATGGCGAATAATAAGGTAGGGTAAGTAGCTTTGACTAGACCTATCGTTAATGTCAAAGTGTGTTTTAGAGATGCCAGTTTTCTTTATTAATGTTATTTCTGGGATAAACACTTTGAAAAGATATTTTAGGAAGGGTAAATAAGATTAAATGTCTTTACTCCACGTTGTCCGACAAATTGCTCAACTTATTTTTGCCATTTTTATAATTTGAAAAGTTATTAAAATACATGTAACTTCACACAAAATTCTCTATGAAAACCTCAAACACACGCTTACATAAATAATAATTAATTTGAAGTGAAGGGCTCAAGCTTGATTATAACATACAAAAATATTTCGGAGAATAAGTCCGCTTCAAGCTTGCCTTAAACAAAAAACCTGCACTTCTCCGTTTTGAAGTATTGTTCGTAAAGGATTTCATCAGAAACGCTTAGAAAAAGTATGTATTTTTCATTGGATTTTATTTTTTGAATTGGCAGCACTATATTTTATGATTTCGACATTAACGATAGGTCTTGTCAAAGCTACTTACCCTACCCTATGCACTGAGCTATAGGACGTTGCAGTGAATAGACATACGAGATGGCGAACCCATATGTGACCTTCTCCTAGAAAGGGACCTGAAAATGAAGTTTTGAGAAAAACTCATTTAAAGTTTTATTACGCATTTTTATCGATTTTCCCAAGTTCGTTTTGTACGTTTTTATGGGGTAAATAAATTTTTATCAGAAATCCAACTCTCATTCGACTCGCGTCGTTTCATCACCGAGGTCGTGAAGCGCGACTAGCCAGCTGTAATTGTGTTTGTGGTCCATCCGCTGATGCGACCGACACAATTAAAGTACAGTTTTAAATAGAATCAAAAAGATTCATAATTTGTGTTGGCGTTATAATTTTTAAGTAAATTGGCCAAATAAATCTCTACACCTTCTGTCAGTCACAGGAGCTTACGGAGTAACGTTAAAACACATATATAAATCCAACTCACTTCATCTTATTCTACACCCTTTTAGGTATCAGAATCCACTCTTAAGTCCAAACCCGTTTTTTGACACACTAGGTCCCTTTTCTCGGAGAAGGTCACATATGCAAAATCGTTTTTTTTTTTCTAAGAAAAACAAAAAAACTTACGTCAATTGACGATTTCTGAATTTCTTAAGTCATGAATTATACATGTATAAATGTTAAAGTTTGTCAATTACATACTATTTTTCATGATATGAACTGAATTTTTTTTATTTTAAACACATATGCGTTAAAAGAATATAATATAATGCGCGATTTTGTTAAATAAATACAATAAATGTATTTTGAATTGAAAAAAATTTCCTTTAACATTTTCTCATTAATATTTAACAAAATTTAAAGATATAAAACTCAGCTTCTCTATTAAGTGGACATCTCTATTGGGCGGACAAAATGGGCTGACGGTGAGTGTCCACCCCAGAGAGGTTTCACTGTATTATGTTTGTTTGCGTGAAATTTCGCTGACAACATTCATTTGTTTGTTGCGTGAAAATTCTGACACATATTTTGTTGCGAGGAGTTCTGTTTGCAACGTTTCTCAGAGAGTCTTAACGAGTGAGCTGGGAAATTTCATATGACCTCTCTCTTTTCACTACAAAATAAATAGGCAGTACAATTAAATTGTCGTAAAAAATGTTGATCAGAAACATGTTGCGATAATTTGAATATGTTGTGAAAATGTCCGCGCTTGTTTCGCAGCTGTCACTTTTTGTATGGAGATTTGAGTGGAATTTCACATGAAACTGAACAGAGTACTATGCTTAAAGAAAAAATTCCTTATTCCATGTGACATATCACTTTTATGCAATAAATTTTTCAGTTTGACACAAAATTTTTTTTTTTCCTTTCTTTTACGAAAAGTACAATTTTTATTTGTTTTTTATTTTTGTGACAAATTCAATTTTTATCATGTTTTTTATAATTTTTAAAAAATTATTTGCCTTTAAGGATAATTTCTTGGGTTTCCGCACACCCCCTCCTACCCCCTAAGCATTTTTTTATTTTTATTGACTGTTTTTTTAACTACTGCAAGTGTTAATCCAATTGGAGTCCTTGGTTTTTGCTTTTATATCTATATTTCATCGTAAAACTTACATTGAAGTATACAAAAATGTGTACAACTCAATAAAAGATTGTCTCATAATCAATAAAAAAAGGGAACATATAAAGATTTTTAAATAGGGGATTCAGACTGTACAATATGCTGTACAGTACGGCTTAAAATTGAGCAAATAACTTAGATTGCTTCTTATCTTTTTCTTTATGCTGAAATTCACTGCAATAATGCCTGAATGCTGAATAATTTTCTGCATGTTGAAATGCACTGCAATACTTTTTGAATAGTTCATTGAGCCTGCAGCAAAAGTCATATCCTGCATTATGCTTGAAGTTTTATTTTACTGGATGTATGTCGATCAATTGGTTATGCCGATTATATTATTTCAAAGGTTGCTGCATAAAATAATTGCCGAATAAAAGGAAACCGCTTTCTTAAACCAATGTGCATAAAAACAGATGCGAAACGCAACCTAACAAATGACTGCACCATTTTTCGTATTGAAAAGTAATTCTGAAGACTTAAGAAATTGCATCAATTATTAAAATCCCAACTTTTTTATGTATTTTTTAGTCAAAAATTCCAGATTTTTTTCCAATCAATGTTTCTACACACAGCCATGGCCAAGGTTCATTTATAAGGTTGTGGCACTTGAGAGAAATGCATTTTTTTTCCGCCTTTGCTCGAACTGTCACTGTGCTTTTCTTTGTTCTTAGCATTTATTTTTTTCATTTCTTTTCATCCATTCTCACAGTTCGACCGAGCTCTCTCTCAAGTGCCACAACCTTATAAATGAGCCTTGGCCATGGCAGACTAACCAGGTAGGGCCTACTCGGAGAGGAATGAAGTAGAAAGCAGAGAAAAGCGAGCTAGTTGTCAAAATCAGCTGTTTATATCGAGTTTCTTTATGTTTTTTGGCGATTGTTCATCGCATTTTTGAGCGATTGTACATTATGAACAAAAGCCCATATATTTTGGAGAATGAATGATTTATATATGAATGAATGAACATAATGATGGACATCATGGCCGTAAAATGCTTTGTCCTTTTTCAGAATTTAAAAACTACATTTCGTACAAGGGCAAATTTTTTTGGGTGATTGTTCATTTTGGGATTGGGCGATTGCAACTTGGGCGAATATTCGCATGGACTAATACGGCCCAAAAGTACGAAAATGAACGATCGCCCAAAAAATCTTAAAAAATTTTTGGGCTATTGTTCGTTTTGCTTTTTTTGGGCGATTTGTTCATAATGAAAAAACTCCTCAATTTCAAAGAATGATCAAAAAAATTTTTTGGGCGATTCATAAAGTGCAATCATTTTCATTTAATGATTTGGGCGAAAGGTTGCAGTTTCGGGCGATTTTTCATCGCTTATTTGGGCGATTGTGCATTATGAACGAATGCCCAAATTTTTTTGGGCGATTATTCATTTCACGATTTGGGCGAAAGGTCGCAGTTTTGGGCGATTGTTCATCGCTTTTTTGGGAGATTGTACATTATGAACAAACGCCCAACTGTTTTTGGGTGATAGTTCATTTTTGGGTTTGGGCGGGCGATTGTAACTTGGGCGATAATTCACACAGCCATTTTTGCTTTCTTATCGCATTCTCATCGGTTGCAGATTTTGTATGAGCTGTCAACTTCCTTTTGACAGTTTCGGTCACCGGCTCTCCGCCCCAACACTACCTTGTGTAGTTTTACTATGCGTTCATGTGTACCAGTTGATTTTTGGTTAAACTTGTTTTTTTTTTTTGTTTTTTTGCTCTCGCTTCCTCTTATTTTATAGTTTTATTTACACTGTTTTTATAATATTTTCACTCAAATTAACACAAACTTAACACACGTTTCCCCACTATTTACAATAGGTCTGTTCCCGTACTCGATTAATTTAATTGTAATAGATTAGCTAGTGACATTTTGCATGTTATTCTTCTTCGACCCAACAGAAAAATTAATTCAATTGAAAAAACTTTCCGTCTAAGCTGGAATTGAACCCGGGCTACCGCGGTTCTTTTAGCTTAGGAGCCACGCACTCCACCCACTAGGCTACGGCCGCCACTACGGCAGCTATTTTATTAGGTTTTCTTATTAATACTACCAAATAATAAGAATTTTCCATAGAGAAATCTCTTTAATTCCATAGAGAAAATCTTATTAAAAATTTACAACTACTATCATACATTTTATGATTTAAAAATATTTCCTTATTAAAATTTTAAAAGAAATCCTATTAAATCAATAACATGTCCTTATTGAATTTCAAAAATAAATCTTATTAAATCTATTATCTTAAAAACCAAGAAGTTTTGATAAGATTTTGTTATTGTTTTTAAAAGTGTTCTTATAAAAAACAATAAGATTCTTCTAAAAATTATGTGGTTTGCCTAATAAAAAAAGCTCATACTTTGATTAAGATTTTCTCTATGGTTTCAATAAGACAATCTTCTTGGATTCTTATTGATTTTCTTCTATTTTATTAGGTTGTTTTGGCTCTGTGCATGCATACAGCTATAGCCAATAACGCCACAAACAAACCCAGCGAGAAAAAAAATCACTCCGAAAGGCCTTTTTGAGTGCTTACAAGTCATCTGAAAGCGTGAAACTACTGACCCGACGTATGACACACCATTTTAATTTTGACATTGTATGTCATAGGAAAAAAGCACTCCAATTTAGCTTACTTTGAATTGCTTTAAAAGGCCTTTTTGCAAAGCTTTAGGTGAGCAGTTCATTTTTGTTTTCATGCTTTTTGAATAGTTCGCTTGCACAACAATAACATAAAGTGCTGACGTTTTGCTCCTGAAGGAAGCTGCTGACTTTCCAGCCCGTTTGGAAGATAGCAGCGTTTTTTTCGTTGGCAATACATTAAATTAATTCCAATAAATACTGTTTTTTTACTCCATGTAATACCAAATTAAATCTAATATATAAAAATGAATGTTTGTTTGTTTGTTTGTTCGTTCGCTATGCGCTGCAATACAGTTCATCCGATTGCGATAAAACTTTGTCAACTTATTGCCTGCACTTACGCGAACAATATAGGCATGTTTAAAATTTGCCACACCCCCTTTTGCCGCCCACAAATCAATAAAAATGCTATATTTAAGACACTTTTTGTCGTATTAAACTAAAATTTGGTAATTAAGTTCGTATGATAAGTATCCTTTAAAAGGATGATACTTAAAATGGGCGTGGTTCCACTACAGATACGCCTACTTTTAAGAAAAGATAAAGAAACTTCGAAATTACTAGTCCGATCGAACTAAAATTTTGACAGTGGATTTGTTTCGAGTACGAGATGGTTTCAGGAAAAATTTTCACACCCCCTTTTACCGCCCACAAATATATAAAAAATTCGCGATATCAAATTGCTTTGGAGTTATGGGTCGCACAGCCTCGAAATTCGATATTCAACCACAATTTACACATGTCGTTCAACTGATGACATTTTATGGGAGTTAAACAAGGGGGAGTGGAACCTCCGATACAACCAAAACTTGCGATATCGAATAGTTTTGGAGTTACAGGTCACACAGCATCGGAATTCAGTATTCGACATCAATTTAAGTGCATGCAGTTTCGTTAATAACATTTTATGGGCGTAGGAAAAAGGGGACTGGCATCTCCCATACAACCCAGATTTGTGCTATCGAATAGCTTTGGAATTATAGGTCGCACAGCGTCGCAATTCAGTATTCGATCCGAATTTACACATCCACTTTCATTGGTAACATTTTTTGGGCGTTGGACAAGGGAGAGTGACACCTTCCATACAACCCAAATTTGCGATATCGAATAGCTTCTGAGTTATTTGTCGCACAGCATCGAAACTCAGTATTCGACCAAAATGTACACATGCCATTTCATTGATTCAATTCTATGTGCGTTTGCCAAGGAACCTCTTAGTTGACCCAAATTTGCGATATCGAATTGCTTTGGAGGTCGCACAGCGTCGGAATTCCGTATTCAACCTTAATTTACACATTCAGTTTCATTGATCACATATAATGGGCGTTGTTCAAAAGGGCGTTGGTCAAGGGGGCGTTACACCTCCCATACAACCCAAATTTGGGATATCTAGCAGCTTTGGATTTATAGGTCGCACAGCATCGAAATTCAGTGTTCGACCTCAATTTACACATGCAAGGGAGCGTGGCAGCAACGCGCTGGGTTTAAGCAAGTTTATTATAACTTTTGGCAGTCGGAAATAGAAAAAAGTCGCTCAAAAATAGAATATGCAAACCATAGAATACTTAAAATACGTTTATAGGAGTATTTTAACTTCGGCTCAGTCAAAGATAATTTTTTGGTAGTTTTAAATTAATTCAAACTCATTTGTAAATGAAAAAAATTGACTTATTTCACTTTGATACAGCTCATGTAACAAGACATAATGCGACTTGTTTTTCCTAGTACCTTGTGACTTATTGTATCTTGCAAATTTTCGTGCCCAAAGATTCTTCTTCCTTGCACTTTTGTATCTTATGACTTTTGTACCTTGCAAATTTGGCACTTTACAACTTTTGATACTATTCTACTATTTGCACCTTAAGGTTATCACTTTGTGGCTTTTTGTACTTTACTGCTTTTTAATAGACTACAAATAGGAGGAGGTTTTCCAGTTCGTTGGTTTTTTACTTTGCAAACACTTTTGAACCTAACGACTTTCTTACTTTTTACCAAGCGATATTTGCCTTGCGACTTTTTGCGCCTTACAATTTCTTGTCCCTTGCAAATTATTGAACCCAACAGTATTAAGTACCATGATACTTTTGTACCTTATGATTTTTTGCACCTTAGTACGTTTTTTGCCTTGCATCTTTTACACCTTGCAAATTTGTATCTTGCGACTTATTGTACATTGCTTTTTTTTACCTTTCAACTTTCTGTACCTGCGACTTTTTTCCTGGAGAACTTTTCGTACCTTGTGACTTTTTGTGTTTTGCAATTGTTTTTATCTTGGAACTTTTGTGTTCCTTGCGACTTTCTGTACCCTGTGAGTTTTGTATCTTTTTTTACTGTTTGTATCTGACGATTTTTTATATTTTGTATGTTGAGATTTATTGTACTTTGCTATTTTTACCTTGATACTTTTGTATCTTGCTGCTTTTTTGCCTTGCTTATCTCATATCTTGTGATTTTTAGTATTTTTACCCAATGATTTTTTTGTGTCTTGCCATTTTTCAATGTGATTTTTTATTTTTATACCTTTTGACATTTGTCACCTGTCAACTTTTGCACCCTGCAATATTGCACCATGGGACTGTTTTTTGCACCTTGCGTTTCTATTTCCTTCTGACCTTTTTAACTCTCGCTCTATTTCTCAAATGCATTTATGTAACATAACGAAAGTAATAAAATATTGTGTGATAATTTCATGCTAGCCCATTCGAAACATTCAAGCATTAGAGGCTCGCATAAACAATTTCAACTTCAACAATACGATTTCTGATAACCCTTTGATAACTCATATGATGCTATAATAATACATTAGTGGCAAGGATATAATAGTAATATCACTTTTAGCAACATTCACATTTTCATTTTATCTACACGCAGAGAAAAGACATGGTTGAGACATGATTACTGCAATAATAATTTTTTTACTAAAATTATTGTACTATTTTTGCAAACACAAATGTTTGCCTTAATAAAGTCATTATTTACTAATGGTGGTACCAAAAATAACATTATAGTTGAAATCATAACATCATTGAAATCGTCAACATACTATGATTGCCTCAACTATTAGTTGCAACAAAAATGTTGTAGTTCTGTCAACCATGATATATGTGAATATTATTGTAGAGACAAACATATTAGAATTTTGAATGTTTGTCTGAACTATTCTTTGCTTGTTGGCAAACGAAGCAGAACATAACCAAAAATCGAAAGAATTTATTGTGTCTGAACAGTTTGCAGGAAAAACTTTCACTTCATTCAGACACAATAAGTTTTATTGATTCCTGGCTATGTGCCGTTTCGTTTGTCAACTGTTCAATTATTGTGTTTTTTTTTAACAGAAAATTTTATCAAAAATATTTTTCAATTAAATTAATATTTCTGTTCAGCCCAGACAATGGCAAACTTCTGGAGATATCTCAATTAATAGTTGTGGAAATTGGAGTGCATGAAAATAAAAAAAAAATAAAATTATTAATTAGTTTTATGATCTATGAAATTATTACATGAATTAAATTGGGAGCTTTAGATCAGGTAAGTCATTGAAATGTCATATGATTAGCAGCCATACAATTCAAAAGAATAAATTCCAAAATCTGTACACTTATATACTAGTTCAAACAGTGAGTTGATCACAGCTTATTCACTCAAAGACTACTGAAGAGGAAAATGTAGCGATTTCCGAAACAGACTGTCTAGTCAGCTAAGTGATTGATTCTATACAGAGTTGTTGTTGTTGCCTTCTTAAAAACTCACTTGATCTAAAGCTCACAATTTAATTCATGAAATAAAATTATTGCTTCAATAATATTCTGAATCCTAAAAATAAATACATAATATAGTTGTTGCAATCATTCTATTTTCTACCCAATAAGAGAATAATGATTGTTTCAATAATACAGTACGACCTCGCTCAACGCAACCCTCGCTACACGCAACTCCTCGATAATCTCAACACCCAAATTGTACGCAAAGTATAAATTGCAACAAAGTGCAGACCAAAATTTCCCAATTTTTAAAAAAATAAATTGAATAAAATTAAATTATGTTTCTGAACAAAAATTTTTCGATTCACTTTAATTTGAATGTGTAGAAAATGCATATTTTTTTTGGAAATAGGTCTATTGGCCAATATAAAATTTTTCCTCGGTTTTTGCAATAACCTCAGATTTCGCAATTGGCTTGAATTTAATTGGTTGCGTTGAGCGAGGTCGTACTGTATTTTGGTTCCTACAAAAAATTCCGTTTCTAAATATGGGAGTTTTAATCATTTTATCATGATCAAAGAAAATATTATATGTTTAAGAACATGTAAGCAACAATCATAATCCGAATCATACTATGATCCTCTTAAAACATAGTTGTTGCAACTATGTATTTTCTCTGCGTGTAATTACCATATGTCAAAAGTTTCCTCTGAACTTTGTTTTATTCATTAGTTATGACAACTTTCAAAGTGTTGGTCACATGATTGCTTTAAATAAGGCCCACGTCAACCTTGTTTTAGATTTGTATCTTAAATTATGATAATTACTTTGTCACATTAAAAAAGAGTAGCGCTTGCTTTCCCACCGCTGCGATGATAATTAAATTAAATTGTTTACATTTTAAACATCTCAAAGGACAGCTTCATAATGTTACTACCAAAAACTAAATATGAAAAATAAACCCATTATTGCCAACACGTCTTCACTTGTATTTTATTAATTAAAATGTTTTCATGTTATCATAAATTCTTTGTTTTTTCGCATCACAACGAGCGAACGCATTCGCGTTGGAACCAACTGCTTTTCAACGCAATGTCCTATGCTCATTCTCGTACTAGTCGTAGCACCAGCAACGCACATTTACACATTTGCACATTTGCAACGACATTTTCTGTGGTTTTTCATTCATTTTCTATTTTATGTAGTAAAAATTAATTTACTATAAGCGAATGTTTTGCCCAGATATCAGATATCCATGGAGTGTGTATGTATATATTAGCTGATGTCAAAGTAGTTGTTGGCTTTCGTACATTTGATATTTTATGTTAACACTATATACATACGTATATTAGCCAAAAACCAACTGCTCTTTGGTAACATAAAAGAAAATAACTGATATCATTAAATAGGATTTTTACATGTTTTTACAAGCTTATATGAATCGTTTATGAGATACTTTTTTGCAAAGTAGCAATCGTTTGTTGTTTTTTTTTCTTTTTTCTTTTTTTTTTTGTTAAATCAAAAATCTAAGCATAAACATGTGCATTTATTTGTATTTGCTTATATTTTCACATATTTTTGCCATATTTTTGCATCTTTGCAAAAGATTTTCCACAGTCATGAAAGTGCATAAAAGTATGATTTGAAAATCGTGATGTCACATTCTTGAGCTTTACAGAGTTCAAGTGAATGGGACGAACGCGCACAAAGTCAACATAAATGCCAGTTACAGTTTGTAAAATCATCGCTGACATTTTTAAGGATCCATCCAAAATGCAAACGAAATCGTCAACATGTCATTTTATGAATTTTAAAAATAATCTTGAAGATTTTCTTGTTTGACTTTTGCATGGAGAAAAATGCTTTGACGCTTGTGTTGAATATTTTTTAGAGCTTACGCTAAAAGAAATAAAACAACATAAAAGAAAACAAAAATTAACAAAAAATAAATAGAAATATTGTTAGTGCACTTTTTATAAACGATATGTGTTGTATTGTAATAAAATATATTCCTGCTGCTGTGATGTGTGTTATTTGTCAATAATGTCTTTGTTCCCAAATGACCAAAATTTTGTAGAATCCTTATACTTGCCTTGAGTTCGTGAAGGTTTCAGTAAAAATATGTTTCCCAAATTAATTATTCCCAGAGCGCTTTTCATGCCACTTAGGAGAATTGTGAATTGCGTAAGAGAGAGCGATTTTTTCGACTTTGATCTTAACGCACGTTCACGTACATCTTGAGAACATTTAAAAAAAAGTAACCACAATATTTTAATATATATTAGGGCATCCAATCCCGGGATCCCGGGATTTTTCTTAGTCCCGACAGTCCCGGGAATGCAAGGCCTACATTACCGAGGTTTTCGGGATCCTGGGATTGCCTCCACTGCAAAAAAATTCCAAAATATTCCAACCAAAAATTTCAATGATACTACCTAAGAAAAAATTTATGTGATTATAAAACATTTTTAAATAAAAACCTTTCTTAAACTATATGTACAAAATAACACAATGGGCCTAGCCAATAGCCATTTTAATGCCGACTCTAAATTTAGTGTAAGCTTTTTGACAACAAATTCTATAGACATTATGTCAGAAAAGCTCACACTAAATTTAAAGAAAAGTGTGAGCTTTTCTGACATAATGTCTATAGAATTTGTTGTCAAAAAGCTTACACTAAATTTAGAGTAGGTATTTAATCGACTATTAGCAAGGCCTAATGTGTTAAACATATGATACTTCCTAAGAAATACTGAAATGTGATTTTAATAATACAAAAATTAAAATCTTTTTTAAGTAGCTGTACAATATATGACGTGAAATACCCAAATGTGACCTGCAAAATTAAAAAACAAAACTTCCTTAAACAAGCTGTACAAAATATCACAAAATTCTTACTTAGACATGCGAAAGTTATTATACTAATAAATTTTTTTTATGATACTAATTGAGAAGAACCTGAATGTGATTATAAAAAATTTTAAAATAAAAACCTTTCTTAAGCTAGCAGTACAAAATAACACAATGTTTTAAACAAATGAACCTTCCTTAAAAATACTGAAATGTGATTTTAATAATACTATATATTTTAATAAAATATAAAAAAAAATATTTTTTTCTTGTAAAAAATATAAATAAATATAAAAATGTAAACCTTTCTTGAACTAACTGTAAAAAATACTTAAAAAACTTAACTTAAAAAACATGAATTAAATTTCGAGCTTTAGATAAATTTACTTCATGTTATAATTTAATAGATCATAAAATTAATTAATTAAAATAAAAAACTTTAACTTAAAAAAACTAAAAACTATAATAATATATGACCTGAAATACTTTAAAAAAAAAAACTTCCTTAAACTATCTGTACAAAATATCACAAAATTCTTACTTAGAAATACTATAAAACACTGTAGGGACGAAAAAAAGACACGTAAGTTTATTTTTTTGTCGTAGAATATAGTGCCATACTTGGTTTTTCCCAATCATATCAAAATTCCGAAATATTTGCGATTGAAATTTAGTCACTTTTAGACCCATTTTTAGCTATATTTTCCTTATTTTTGGAGACCAAAAAATTTTGACCACCTCCGATTTTGCTTACACTTTTAGAATTTAGTCTACTTATGAAATAAAAACACTAATTTGAGCAAAAAATTTTTACATTTTTTTAAAAGTTTTTACGTTCAACATTCAAGCTTGGTCCAAATGGAAGAAAAAGTGAAATTGCTTAACTTTTGAAAAATCATAGATTAAACAAGGCTAATTCGGTTTTCACGTTGGAGGTATTTTTTGAAAAGACAATAAAAATTAATTGTTAAAAAACTATAAAAATTTTTTAAATGAAGGTCAAATATCAAAAATCTGAATAGCTTGAGACTTTAATCTGATTTGCAAAAACTGAGTATGCCACTAAATTCTACGACCGAAAATTAAGTTTACGTATCTCGGCATTTTTTTGTATCTTTTCAAAAGTTTAAAATTTTCCTACAGTGTTATTAAACTGTTCTATTTTTTTTTAATAATTTTATGAACCTTCTGAATAATCTTATTTTATTATTTCTTTTTTTTAAAGAATTAATCTTTGTTTTTTCAAAAATAAACCATAAATACTATACAAGCGTTTAATCGAAACTGTGTTTTTTAGTTTTTTATAATCTTCTGCAATGTTTTGTGTTGTAAAACAACGCATAACTACTTTCAAACTGCCGATTACGTCTTCCAAAAATTCGTTTTCTAAGGTTTATCAAACCCGGGACTAGTCCCGGGATCCCGGGATTTTATTTTTCAAATCCCGAAATCCCGGAATTGTCGAAGCGTCCCGAAATTGGATGCTCTAATCTATAGTAAAAAAACTCATTTTCTGTTTGTTTGTTTGTTTGTTTGTTTGGCCTTTATACAAATCTAAACGGCTTAACGGATTTCGCTCAAACTAGGTATGCATATTAAAAGCATCCTGCCTTAAAATGTTACATACTTAGTTTTTGCCACACCCTGTCCGAAATTTTTCAACTAACGGTAATTTTGTTATTATAATACTTTTTACGATCGGAGTTTTTTTGGTATTTAATTTTTAAATTTTTTTGTTATTTTGTCATCAAAAACGCTTACATATGTTCAATATTGTAGAAATTGTTAGTACAACGAGTTTTTCATAAAACATCGTTGCCTAAGAATGAGAAAAAACGACATGAAATCAAAGTTTGGTTTTCGATGCAAATATCTCTGCTGTCCATTAATATATTTCATTCAAATTTTCTTTGTCAACATTTTCAATAAAATCGTTTCACAAAAAAGATGGACTGAACAGTTAAGTCAGTGTATATATGTTTTATGATTATGTCAAAAAGGTCCTTAATATTGACGTTTTACTCAAAAAATGACTCAAAAATAGTTTTTGTTGTAAAAATTACATCAATTAAAAACTGCACCTTTCATATTACTACCAAAAATTACCTTCCATATTACATAGTATTTATTTGCAAAAATTTTTCCAGCTAAGCGCAAAAATTATTTTACTGTTTTTGTCATCAAAACATGTGGTTTTTTCGTCATAACTCCCAAACCACACATTCTACAAGGACAATTTGTGTGTAATTAAAATACCCACACGACTGCATTCTTAGAAAAAATATTTTTTTCAGGATTCTTAGTTTTTTACGTCATTTTTTGTGATTTTCCACTTTTTTCGTTTTTTGGCCATAACTCCTAAACCATACATCATAAAAGGACGATTTATACCCAAAAATGTTCATTAGGTCTCTGTCTACAAGACTGCATCCTTGAAAGAATTTTAAAAATCATATTACATGTTATTTTCTTATGTCCTTTTTTGTGAATTTTTTTTTATTTATTTTTTCGCCATAAAATTCGCCCTAAAATCCAACCTACACATCTGCCAAGAACGATTTATGCATTAGAAGGATCACCATAGTATCGTCCTTAAGGCGGATTTCTTCTTTGTCGAAATGCATTTTGCTCTATCTATTGTAGTTTAGGAGTTGTAGAAGATTTTTTGGAGTGGTAGTTGGCCAAAAACATGTGGTTTTTTGTCATAACTACCAAACCATACATCCTGCAAGGACGATTTATGCACCAAAATGTTGGTAATTACAATACCCATAAGACTGCATCCTTTTTTGCATTTTGATTTTTTTCGTGAATGAAAATTTTATTTTTTTATGAAATTTTTATTTTTTCTAAAATGTTGTTTTTATATTTTTTACAAAAAAATTCAAGTCTCAAAGATAATTTATGTGAAAAAAATTATCCCAATATCTCTTTCCAACCAAAAGTTATGGCTAAAATCTATTTGTTCATACAATTGACTATCTTTAGTAATAAAACTCATTTTCTGTTTGTTTGTTTGTTTGTTTGTTTGTTTGGCCTTTATACAAATCTGAACGACTCAACGGATTTCGCTCAAACTAAGTATACATATTAAATCAATCCTAATTTAAAATGTTACATACTATCTATCTCTAAGAATTCAGTTGTGTGTCTAGAGTAATTGCGAACGTTTTGGTTTATGTAAAATCTTTCTTATAGTAATCTACTTAGTTTTTGCTTCCCCACCCCCTGCCCCCCTCCAGGTAAATTTGTTTGTTATAATGGCTGTATTTTTCTCACTATTGTGTCACCGTTGTCACTCAGTTCTTTTTCAATGGTACTTTAAATGTTGTATTTATATCACCATTTCATCGAAAAGATGACTGTGAATAAGAATGTAAAAGTTAATATTTTCATGTAATCAGTTTCAGCTATATGCCGATATAATAAAACATATACGCATCTGGCTACCACAATTATTTCATTAGTTTTGATCTGTTCTTTAAATTCACAGACAGATGGAGCTGCATTTGTAAGTACTGTGGGTACAAACTATACACCTTGAGGTGAATAGTCGAATGATGTCTACCAAAGGTTTCTTCAAATTTAACCCCACACCTTTGGGGTTACAGGCAGATGGCGCTATTTTCTGCTTGCAGATGAACATCTGATGTTCTTATGTAGCTGGCAGATTAGTTTTGCGAAATTTTTTGCGAAAATGCTATTGCTACCAAACTTTTAAAATGTTAAATAATGCAGTTCTGCCAGTTTTTTCAGTCGCAGCGTCATCTAGCTGTCAATAAAGGCGAAGTGTTGTCTACTTTTGCAGTTGCGCCCTCAACACTTAAAAACGTAGAATTGGATCAATTTAAATGTTCAGCTCACTTGCTGGATCATTTGTTGTTTTTGCTTTGCTTGGAAATGCGATGATATGATCCTGATCTCCCATGGAAAAAACGCAGCTAATATATATTTTAGTACAATAATTTTTAGTACAACGAATTTTACATAAAACATTGACAGCTAAGATCGAGAAAAAATTGTATGAAAATCAAAGTTTTGAATTTTAATGCCAATATCTCCGCTGTTTTTGATATATTCCATTAAATTTTTTTTTTTTTGTTAAAAAGTTAAATATATTTTTTAATAAAATTTATTGTTTAGATGTTAAAATGTCCATAGCTCAAGGACCCATTAAGTCCCACCATAATTTTTATATTGTTGAAAAGGTAATTTTGATAGCTTCAAAATTAAGTAAATATTTAAATTTTTGTTAAAATGACCTTGTTGATTTTATATGATTTAAATACAAATTCTAAAAGTTTGATAGCTTAAATCATACTTGATTTTAAATACAAATTCTAGTTGTTTGATAGTTTAAAATCGTTTATTGAGCTTTAGGTCAAAGTTAGAATAATTAATTGTTCTAACGAATCTTTCCAAAGAAACAACAGCAACGTTTTTTCAATATGAAAATGAAAAAATCATTAGCTAATTTTATTGCAATTTCGGCCCTGCTAAAGGCTTCATCAGAAATCTTTGTGATACCCGTGCAAGCGTTCACTTGCGCACTGCACCACAGAGGCGATAAGATTTTAAGTGTCAATTTCTCAGTTTTTCTCCCATTTTATATTTCACATTTTTTGTTGTATTTTTGCTTTACTTTAGTCTTTATGCTTATGTTATTACTTTAATAATTTTTAGTAATAAACTAACATTTTAATTTTTAAGATATGTTTTTCGTACCCCTTCTTTGAATTCAATTAGCTCACCGAAAGAGATGCAACCAACAACAGCAAAAATTTTCCAAAACTTTTATGGACTAAAGTTCGTTCAATTACCGTTCTAGCGGTAGCTTAAACATAAAATTCAACATGTTTTTCATTGTTCAAGAACTAAAAAAACATTTAATCGAGAAGTGTGTATTAAAATGTTTATACAAATGACTCTCGAGTAAAACCGGGTATATCAGCTAGTATTTATAATATAAAAAATAAAGGATTTTTTAAGACACCAATAAATTATATTCAAACAACTTACTAAATAGCCAAAAATCATTACTTAATCCCAAAGTCATAATGTTCAATAGTCCTAACATAGCTACAAAATATAATCAAAAAATTTATGTTATGAATAGATTCAATTGTAATAACAATAATCATTTAAGCCAAATCCCAAGATAATGAATATTCATAAACTTGTTTCCAATCTTTGATATTAATGTTAATTACGATGTTAAGGCACAATTATGAAGACTTATTCTTAATATTAGTGGCTGTAGAATAATTTGATTTATTTTTTAATTTTTTTTTTTTAATTTTTTTTTATTTTTTTTTTTATTTTATTTATTTATTTAAAAGAAACAAGCATGAGTACACTAAGAGCAAGCTCTTTTATAGTATAAAAAAATTTCAATAAGCGTACAAAATAACAATTTGCCCAGTATTTTTAGTATTTCTGTGTGTTTGTTTTAATTTTTGTTTTCCAAATAAAATTTTTAACTCAAAATTTCTTAATGATATATCACTATCTGAAAATCAGCTGACAATTTTTGTCAAAATTTATTATTTTTGAGCTTCAACATGTGTTTTGAAATCAAAAAATTACAACTAACACATACAAATATTAAAAATACTGGGTCACTATTATTATTTTGCCAGAATTGAACTGTTAGTTTCATTATAACTTATTTATTTATTATAATTAAATTCATTGATACAATAATTAGGATAATAAAAAAAACAGATATGGAGTACTAGCTACCAGAGTTTTCTATCTCTTATAACCCTTATATCTTAGTTACGTGAAAATTAATGCATCCATTTCTTATGAAAGACATTATATTTTTTTGTCTTTTTGTACACTTTTCATTTTAATCGTTAACTTAAGAAAAAGCATTTCATTGCAATAAATAATCATTCACTTATATATATTTTGGTGTGCATTTCAATAAATATTTGTTTATTTAAATACACGTACTATGCAAAGTCAGGACCCTGAATTTTTAATCCGTTTCGTTTGAAAACATTTTATAAATAAGTACGAGGTAAATAATGTATGGAGTGAAATCTTCTGAGCATCTCCTTTTCACCTTTATTTTTTGATGCAAAGCTTTTCTTTTTTTATATTTTTGTCCTTTGTTGTTGTTGTTGTTGTTGTTGTTGTTGTTGTTATTGTTGTTGTTATTGTTGTTTTAATACAAATTCATATGTATTGCTCTCAAAAGATGTCGTTTGCTTTAAGAGGCTTTATAGTAGAAAAGCAGGAACGAACGAAAAGAAAAAATAAACAAAATAATAATAAGTATAAAATATTTATGTGTATCGTTTGTGTGTGGGTGAATGAATGGGTGTTAGTGTTGTATCAGTGTTTCGGAGGCAAAACATACTCAGCTGTTGATGCTACTTAAGATAAAGATAAGAAGAACGATGTTTACGATGTTTACGTTGTTGACGTTGTTGCTTATGTGGATTACTTAAAATCAATAACTGCAGATACCACATTATTTATCGGATAATGTCGGATTATTATAATGGATAGGTAAGTAAGTAGCATCAGATTCAAATTTTGCTTGATGAGATTATTTTTAAATGATGATGCTGATGATATTAATCACGATTTTGCTAAAGATTTATTTGCATTGATTTCAAAGGCAATTTGATTTTCCATGATTTTCAAAAATATTTTCTGCTGGCATAGGTGTTATTTTTTTATCTTTTGTCTCTTTTTAGGCCACACGAGTCAAATTCAGCTTCACTTTTTCAACTTCTAAAGTTGAAATAAGCATTCATTTCAAAACAACTATATAAGTAAATAAGACATTTTCAACTTTTTGGCTACAAATTACATTTTAATAACTTGAAAAGATAAACTATACAGCTATAAATTTAGGCTGAGTTTCACTTAAAATACCTTAGTTGAACTTAAATCAAATCTAAATACATCCTGAGTTTCTACTCCTTTTGCTTTTTACAAACCATACTTAAGTATTGCTCAAATGTAGTACAAAAATATGGCTTCATCTCAAAAAATACTTTGTAAACGTTGCTTGACGTAATATGGTAATATGGTTTTAAGAATATTTCTCAGTAACTGGTTTTGTGGTTGTTTTTATTAACATTTACGTAAAATTTACATACCAGAGAACTGCACAAGCCTACTTGAAACTCTATTTCAAGTACTTGCTTAGAATACAAGTTCAAGCTAGCTTGAGCTTGATAATTTTGAATCAAGTATAGCTTGTAATTGAATATTAATAAGCCCACGACAGCTTGCGACTTGCAAGTATGCTAGCTTACCAGCGAACGGCACGAAGTTTCAAGTAAAGGAAAGCTTGATGCCTTCGGCAAAAAGCTTGAAAAGCTTAAAACTGAAGGCAAGTATCCAAAAAATTCAATGAGCTTGTTTAGAGAGAGCTTAAGCGTAATAGGACTTTTAAGGATTCTTTTTAGGGGTAACTTATTTCGAAGATGATGTCAAACTTTAAAATTTAAGATGGCGGTTAGAGTTGCCACCTAGATTTTTTTTTATTTTTGCGAATTCTTGTAATTTTGAAATTCTGACAACGGATTTGATTTCGAATATAATTTCACAGTTTTAAAATTTAAGATAGAGGTTAGGGTTGCCACCTAAATTTTTACCACAGTATTGCCACCTAATAATATGTCTTTTCAAGAGTTTTGAACGTCATTTATCAGTGTTAAGGGGTTGCTGATTTCGAATCTAAAGTCAGAATTTTAAAATTCAAGATGATGGATAGGGTTGCCACCTTAATTTTTTCTAGTTTTATGAATTCAGGGCTGGCAAAAAAATGGTCCACCAAAAATGGGTTGCTGAATCCGAATCCGTTGTCAGAATTTCCAGATTATAAAATTTTAAAATAGGGTTGCCACCTAATATTATGTCTTTTCAAGAGTTTTAAACGTCATTTATCAGTGTTAAGGGGTCGCTAATTTCGAATCTAAAGTCAGAATTTTAAAATTCAAGATGGTGGATAAGATTGCCACCTTAATTTTTTGTAGTTTTATGAATTCAGGGCTGGCAAAAAAAATGGTGCACCAAAAATGGGTCTTTGTATCCGAATCCGTTGTCAGAATTTCCAAATTATAAAATTTTTAAATAGGGTTGCCACCTAATATTATGTCTTTTCAAGAGTTTTAAACGTCATTTATCAGTGTTAAGGGGTCGCTGATTTCGAATCTAAAGTCAAAATTTTAAAATTCAAGATGGTGGATAGGATTGCCACCTTAATTTTTTGTAGTTTTTTTAATTCGGGGCTGGCAAAAAAAATTATGCACCAAAAATGGGTCGCTGTATTCGAATCCATTGTCAGAATTTCAAAGTTATAAAATAATGAAATAGGGTTGCCACCTAATATTATGGCAATAACAACAGAAAAAAAGTTACACGAACTCCGCATAATAAATGAAACGAACAACGAAACAAACGATCGTCAGTCGCATAGAGTCGAAACCAGAGTTGAAAAGTAGAAAACTTGACTTTTTCCACCAACAAAACAAAATAGAATCACGTCAGACATAAGATTCGTTTTTCAGAAGTCAGTCGCGAATTGTAAGGAAAAAAATAAATCAAGTTCCTGCATATCAACTCAAAGCTTGATATTTTTTCAAGTAGCTTGATTTTCAAAATACTTGTTGCAGATCTCTGTTACATACAGACAAAAATCAACCATGACCAAAAATTAAAACTTATAAAAAACTTAATATTTCATGATATTGGCTGCAATGCATAAAAAGTGAGCTTTTGCTTCAACTCGATTTTTCTGATAAAAAAATTCATAAATTCTCTTGATTTTACTTGAAAAATCGAGTCGGAGCAAAATATCACTTTTTATGCACTCCAGCCATTATCTAATAGAAACATTTTAATTTTATTAATTTAAGCAATTTATACATACATTTGTTTACCATAATGATCAAATTTGCCGCACCGTATCACAAATGTAGTTTTTCTTTTTCGTAAATGTTTCGTAAATTTTTTTGTTTTAGTAAGAACGGAAGGCATTGGCTAAATATAATGAAAAAATGGTTTAGGCAAGAAAAGGAAAATATACAAAATTTGTTTTTTAATTACTAAATTACATAATTACTTAACAACCTAATTACTTATTTCCCAATTGAACTACAGTGGAAATTTAAGTAAAGAAATATAAATAATTTATTTATTTATTTATTTATTTATTTATTTATTTATTTATTTATTTATTTATTTATTTATTTATTTATTTAATCAATGGTATGTTAACCTTACTGACTATATGCTTAATATATAAGTATGTACATGCAAAGTAATAGATATTACACTTTAATATATTGAATTTAATTGTTTGAACATTATCGTCTTAGTGACGGAAAAATCAATAGAATATACATTTGATAGATTATTAAATTCTCGCAAAGTTCTCACGATTGGTGAATTTGAAGCATAATTTGTTCTGTGCACTCCAATATTAAATGGTGCACTATTTCTTAATGTTCTGGAAGGAACATTAAAAGTTATTTGATTGAGAAGATACGAACAATCTGTGTTGCCAGAAATAATATTGAAAACAAATAAGAGGGATAATATAGTTCTTCGATTTTCCAGGGTTTTCAAGTTTATAAGTTTACATCTAACATCATAGGAGGGAAGAGGATCTGAAAAGTTAATAGAACGAAGTGCATATTTGAGGAATCTACGCTGAACACGTTCTAAGCGATTCACATGCGTATTGTAATACGGATTCCAAATAAAACTTGCGTATTCCAACTTGGATCCCAGACTAGTAAACAGAATTTTTAGTGTATAAGGATCAGTAAATTCATTACTATTGCGCTTAATAAATGCTAATAAAGAGTATGCCTTAGGAATTATATAATTTAAAGGATGAATAAAAGTAAAACTTGAGTCAAATATAACACCAAGATCTTTTATTAATGTTACTGATTTCAAATTTTGATTATTCAACTTGTATTGATCATGAGCATTATTTATTTGTTTCGAATATGAAACTTGAAAACATTTATTTATATTTAGAGATAAACGGTTTTTAGAACACCATTCATATAGATTATTTAAGTCAGACTGCAAAGCAAGCATATCAGAACTATTTGCTATTCGAGAAAAAATTTTCAAATCGTCGGCAAACATTAAGAACTTCGTGTTATTAAAACAGGAACTAACATCATTTATAAAAATTATAAAAAAAAGTGGTCCTAAAATGCTTCCTTGAGGAACACCTGAGGAAGCTATAAACGGTTCAGACATGGATTCTTCAATAGACACCATGCAGAGTCTATTGCTTAGGTATGACTTGACCCAAGATACGAAATTTGAATGGAACCCTAAACGCAAGAATTTCATTACTAAGATATGATGCGAAACCCTATCAAACGCTTTTGCAAAATCCGTATAAATAGTATCAACTCGAAAGCCATCTACTAATGAAGAAATACAATAGTCTGTAAAGGTCGCTAGATTTGTGACTGTTGATCTGTTCGGCATAAAACCATGCTGATTTGGCGATATTATATTTTTTATTTCAAAGGTAAGTTTCTTTTTAATAATGCTCTCAAAAATTTTTGAAATATTTGATAGCTTAGATATTGGTCTATAATTACAAATATCATTTTTATTTCCATTTTTATATATCGGACTGATGAAAGAAATTTTCCAAGCATCTAAAAAAGTTCCAGTCTGTAGAGATTTATTAAAAATAATTTTTAGTGGTTCTAACAGTGAATATTGGCAATGAGTTAAAAGAAATGCAGAAAATCCATCTACATCTTTTTTTTGAGAGTTATTTAAGCCCTGTATCGAAATGGCGATATCAGCGCTAGAGATTTCAAAACAACCAAAATCAATATTTACTCCATAATTAGTATTGATATCTATATTTTTGTCTTCATCCGTAATAAAATTAGAGCAAAAAAATTTAGCAAACAGATTTGCAGAATCAACATAAGATTGAGACCAAACACCTTCATAACACATAGAAGACGGAAAACCAGAGGTCATTTTTTTTGAATTTATAAAAGTCCAAAAATTTTTTGGATTCAACTTTATATTTGACTCATAGCGGCAAATATATTGTTTGTATAAGAATTTATTTAAAAAATTGAATTCCCTCAAATAATGTTGATGTTTAAAAAAATATTCAATATTGTTTGTGGCTTTGTATAAATTAAAAAACTTATTTCTTAGATTTTTCAATTTTTTTAACCCAGTGGTATACCACGGTAGCTTAAACATTTTACAAGGACATTGAGGGATAATTCTTTCACAGATGTCTAGAAATTTTGATTTAAAAAATATAAAAGAATCATAAGTGCTTTTGTATTTCAAATTATGTTCCCAATCCACCGAAATAATAGCAGTATTAAGTGCTTTAAAATTGCATTGACTAAAATTATAATACATACTGGAGTTCAAAGAGTTACTAAATTTACAAGCGAAATTGTAAAATGATATCGTAAGCACCAAAGGCACATGATGAATATTAGGTTCACAGACCGGAATATGGCAAATTTCAATATTATAATTAAACTCTTTACTTATAAAAATAAGATCTAATATTCTATTTAGTTTATTAGAGAAACCATTAATTTGAACAAAATCGAGACTTAAAAAAGAATCAATGAGATAAATTTCATGCGTTGAATTCACATTAGTGGGAATTAATGGATTATTAGTTAAATAGTTATTCCAAGTTACTTTATTTAAATTAAAATCACCAAGAATGCAAAAATGACTATCACTAGAAACATTTGATGCTAAACTCAATATATTGTCCACATGAGACATGTAAAGTGTATCCGAACTATTTGGAGGCAAGTAAGAAACCACCAAATATAGTCGTTCAGAGTATCCAACAATTTGAACACATAACTGATCCAGTAAAGTGTCCGTATTTTCCAATGGCCAAGCACAGCAGCACAACGAGCGTTTCACAGCAACTAGTACACCACCACCCCTAGTACAGCAAGTCTTAGCAGCATCTCTATCCTTCCGAAATACCTGATAACAATTCAGGTCGAAAAATTCAGCATCAAAAAATTCAGGATTTAGCCATGTTTCAATAATAACAATTATATCGTAGTCAAATTGCGAGGACCATAACTTAATTAATTCTGACTTGGTTCTTATGCCAGACATATTTTGAAAGTATAATCTCAGATTACTACCAGGATTATCATAATTGCTTGCGTCTATCTCCGATTGCGACGACGATCCTTTTTTGGAAAAAACTCAAACCTACTAATAGAAACATTAGTAGGCCAAAGAGTTGGATCTAAAATATGACCCGTAAGAGATGCCGAAATTCCGACCTTAAAGTTTATTTTCTCAATTTGAGTTTGAGCCAGATCTTTTCTCGTCAGTGGTTGACAAGCTAAATGATTTTTATCAATACCAGTGTGCTTATGAATATAATTTAAGATATCATCAGAGGTAACCGATGACTTAAACGAACAAAGATGAAACCAGTGCATTGGCTCTATTACATCCAGTTCAGTATTTGATCTTTGACCAACAACAATTTTCTTTTTAGATGATTTGAAAACGTCATTTTTCACTACGACATCAGAAGCATGATTTTGGGCACTAGCTGCATTTGAATTATTCTTAAATAATATCGAAGCATAGCTACTAGCAGCATTATTATCATCAGCCACATTGGCAATGGCACCTTCAACATCAGCGCCCACATTAAACATCTCAGATTCCCGATCAACACGAACAGCAGCACGATCATCAACTCCAACAACAACTCCAACAGCATCACTAACAATATTTTTTATTGCATTCATGTTTTGACTATTATCATGCAATTTAACAGTTTCTATAGGTTCAGTGACCTCTGTATGCACAGATGAAATCTGCATTGAAGAAGCTGCCGAAGACGAGCAAGAAGTAACTAGAGCAGAACTAGCACTCGAAACAGGTAATATAGGTACTCTTAACTTTTTAGGTATATTTACAGTACGTTTAAGAAGATTGTATAAAATTTTCAGATTATATCAGTAATAATTTAATTAATATACTGCAACAAGCCATGCGGTGCGTGGATCAGTGCTTAAAACACGAACTGAACTGGAGACCTTCCCACAGGTCGCAAAATTCATTTGAAACAAAAATAAAACTATTTTCCTGTTAAAGCCTAGTACTGTGTTTGTTTGGGTAAATTTTCGCTGGCAACATCTATTTATTTGTTGAGTGAAATTTCTGACTTTAAGTTTGTTGCGAGGAATTTCTATGGCAACGTTTCTCAGAGAGACTTAGAGAATAAGTTGGGAGATTTCGAAATTGTCGTGAAAAAATGTTGCTCATAAACATGTTGCAATAATTTCACGCAGCGGAACAGAGTACTGCTCTGACGAACATGTTGTGAAAATTTCTACACTTGTTTCGCAGCTGTCACTTTTTATATGGATATTTGCGTGGAATTTCACATGAAACTGAACAGAGTACTATGCTTAAAGCTTAGTACTCTGTTCGTTTACGTGAAATTTTGCTGGCAGCATCTATTTATTTGTTGCGTGAAATTCTGACTTAAAGTTTGTTGCGAGGAATTCATAGGGCAACGTTTCTCAGAGAGACTCAGAGAATATGTTGGGATATTTCATATGATCTCTCTCTTTTCACTTCAAAATAATAGGCAGTGCAATTAAATTGTCGCGAAAAAATGTTGCTCAGAAACATATTGCGATAATTTCAAGCAACGAACAGAGTACTGCACCGGCGAACATGTAATTTCCACGCTTGTTTCGCAGCTGTCACTTTTTGTATGGAGATTTGAGTGGAATTTCACATAAAACTGAACAGAGTACTATGCTTAAGTATGAATATGATTATGGAATAATTTTTGTCATTTTTTCTGAATATTTTAGTTACTTTTTTGTTGATAAAAATTCCAATATGAAATTTATCCATTGACAATTTAATAACTCGTATTTTGAAAAAACAACGTAAAGATTCGTTAAAAATTAACTGAGTTATGAAAGTCGCAAACTCGAAAACGCAGATTTAAAGAAAACGCTCTTAAATTTTCAAACATCCTGCTTTGACGCGGGCGGTCGGCTCATAACCAGGGATAGGAATTCGATGACATGTAATTTTTTCTGCTTATTTAGAACGTCCATTGATGTTTCCTAAATTCCAAATATGAAAAGTTTTTAGGTCATTTTTTCGTCATTTTTCATTGTTTTTATCGGTATTAGTTTTCAGGCAATTTTTACTAGATTTAGGGCATTTTTTGATAATTTTTAAGTAATTTTATTGTCATTTTTGGACATTTTAATTTTAGAGCATTTTTTGATGTTTTAGATAATTTTAGTTAAATTTTAAAAGAATTGTTTTCGTTTGTTACGTACTAAAAAAAGGTAAAAATGTCAATTTTTAACATATACTTTTAACAATAGAGTCCCTTCAATCAAAAATATTACCTTTCTAACAAGGAGTAGCTTTGTTTATTGATCTCGATACACCTCTGCGCATGGTAAAACCTACGAAAGGATATGTTAAAAGAAGAAACAAGTGTTAGATAAAGACTCATGATATGCTAGTTTTTATTAACTCTATTGATGAAATATAAGGGGGTAAAAATTTTAATAGTATGAAAATAGAAGAGGAACTTAAATCCGATGACATATCGACTTTGAAATATGTTCCTCTCATCAGTGCATAAGAAGTTTTTCTGTTTACAAACACATTTTTCCAGACAATCGACATTCCTTAAATTTAATAACTCAAATATTGTACCTTGTAATATACTGCAACGCTATGTGTAAAAATTTTATAAAATACATTTTAAGTTTAGTAATGTTTTATTTTAAAACTTTTTTTTTGTATATTTGTTATGTATTTTTTTGCGTTTTTAAGTCATTTTCTGCAGTTGTTAGGTCATTTTTGTCATTTTTTGCAGTTTTTCGGTCATCAAAATTACTATATAACCTTTTAGAATGATATTTTACACAGCTATCGAAAAATGCAAAAAATAAATATGTAAAAAATTTTTTGCACTACAAAAAAGCAAAAACATTCGGCAAATATTCGGCTATTTTAGGCCCAAGCCGAAGGTTAAAAAATCGGCCGAATATGCCGAATACCGAAGCCGAATATTCAGCCGAAGCCGCAGGTTAAAAAATTAGCCGAATATGCCAAATACCGAAGCCGTATATTCGGTCGAACACTGTGGGTAACCTTGTATATAATTCAAACAGCTTTAAATTTAAAATACAGGTGTCCCTATTTCTTTGCACATCACTGAAGGTCCAAGGAAGGTACCCCTAAGGTCTTACCGATTTCGACCATTTTTAGAACACATCTCTTACTGTATTTGACTACCCTTCTAACAAATTATTGTTACGATCGGTCAACCTTTGTATGTAACTTCTATACAAAATCAAGTAAAAAATTAATAAAGGTCCAAAGGAGGTACCCCTAGGGTCTACCCGATTTAAACTTTTTTCAGTACATTTCTATATTTATGTTACCCCTCTGATTAATTTTTGTTAAGATCGGTCAACCTTTGTATGTATTTCTAGTACAAAAGCAAGTAAAAAATTAATATGGGTCCAGGAGAGGTACCCCTGGGGTTTAACGGATTTCGACCATTCTTGAAGTTTTTCTTAATTGGCTTAAATTAATTTAGCATACAAAATTGCATTCTCATAGACGCACTGCTTCTACACTTTTTTTCAATAGATATTTCAATTAATTTGGAAATATTATGAATTTAGACCATTTTTATTACTGCATAAGCAAAAAATATGCAGCATATTTCCTGCATATGAACCTGTTGCTTCATGAACTTAATTGGCATTAAGCTCAAATATAATTCTAAAAAATAATATGTTTTAAAATATTTAAAATATTATAATTCTAAAAAATATTATTTTTTAGAATTATTAAAAAAACCATATTGAAATTTAAATATGCCATCATTAACTTTTCATGCTTTTGCATCTTTTTTGCATAAAATTTGCATATCATAGATATGGAGTAATAAATGCATTAATGAAGTCATCCATATAAATTCAAAACTTGACTTCAATCAGACTTAAAATAAGTTTTGCATATAATTCCGCTGTCTAGTGATCACGATAACAGCCGTAGTTTTATAGCTGTCGTAACGAAATTCAATTTATAAGTTTTTTATTTAAAAATAGAAATCAAGTTCGAAAATGATCCAAATCGGATGAAAACCACGCCTATCTCCCATACGAAGTGACTCAACCAAAACGGTAAAATCCCTTTAAATTCCACAAAAATTAATCTAATGACTTCAAGTATTGCACATTAGCTTTAACTTTTAAAATTTTGAAAACTTTGAATATGCAATTTGTAAAAATCGGATCAAAATCACGCCTACCTCCAATACAAAGTAAAATATCTTTAAATTCCACAAAAAATAATCTAATGACTTCAAATTTTGAACATAAACTTTAAGCTTTAATATGCACTTTGAGTATGAAATTTGTAAAAATCTAATAAGAACCATGTTTACCTCCCATACAAAGTGAGTTTACCAAAACGGTAAAAACTCTTTCAATTCCGCAAAAATTAATCTAATGACTTCAAATTTTTTACATAAGCTTCAACAATGAATGTGTGCTTTAAGTGTGAAATTTGGAAAAATCTAAAGAAAAGCAGGGCTACCTCCCATACAAAGTTAGGTTACCCAAATGTAAAAATCTCTCTAAATCTCGTATGAAATTTGATATTTTGCTCGTATGAAATTTTTAAAAGTCAAATAAACATCACGTCCACCTCACATACAAAGTAAGTTTACCAAAATGATAAAATCTCTTTCAATTCCGCAAAAAATAATCTAATGACTTCAAATTTTGCACATGAGCTTTAACAATTTATTTTTTCTTTAAGTATGAAATTTGGAAAAGTCCTATAAAAACCAGGGCTACCTCCCATACAAAGTAAAATATCTTTAAATTCTGCAAAAATGAGTCTATAAAATTTTGCACATAAGCTTCAACAATTAATATGTACTTTAAGTATGAAATTTGGAAAAATTTAAAGAAAGCCCCGGCTACCTCCCATACAAAGGAAGGTTACTAAAACGTGAAAATATCTTTAAATTTCACTAAAATAACTGTAGTGCCTTCAAATTGTGCACGTATGAAATTTGTAAAAGTTAAATAAACATCACGTCCACCTCCCATACAAAGTGAGTTTACCAAAAATCTCTTTCAATTCCGCAAAAATTAATCTAATGCCATCAAATTTTGTACATAAGCTTCAACAATTAATGTGTGCTTTACGTATGAAATTTGGAAAAGTCTTATGAAAACCAGGGCTACCTCCCATACAAAGTGAGGTTACTAAAACGTGAAAATCTCTTTAAATCCCATTAAAATTAACGTAGATCCTTCAAATTTTGCACGTATGAAAATTTTAAAAGTCAAATAACATCACGTCAACCTCCCATACAAAGTAAGTTTACCAAAATGATAAAATCTCTCTCAATTCCGCAAAAATCAATCTAATGACTTCAAATTTTGTACATAAGCTTCAGCAATTAAAATGCACTTTAAGAATTAAATTTGGAAAAATCTAATAAAAACAGCGGCTACCTCCATACAAAGTGACTTTATGAAATCAGTAAAATCCCTTTAATTTTCACAAAAATTACTACAATGGCTTAACATTTTCTAAATTAGATTAAATCTTAACTATCCACTTGATTTTTGAAATTTTAAAAAAAACTGAAAATACAAAATGACGTAATCATAACACAGTACGCGTTGGTTGGTACACATGAGAAATGTTAACAGAATATGAAAATAGGCTTAAAATAAAGAAATACGTGTCTCGGCGTTTTGCTGTAGCACGTCAGAATTTTGAGAAAATCGATTTTTAAGCTTCTAAGGACCGTGGAGGTTCACTTGTAATGTAATACTAGTATAAAAATTTCTATAAAAACAGAATGGGTGAACCGATTTTAATGCTTGAGCCAGTTTTGAAAAGTGAATGGAATTTGGATTTTATCTTATTAAAAAAATTTTTTCTCCGCTAGATGGCGCTTTAATTTTCATGTAAAATTAAAAAAATAACCAAAAATGTAAGAAGTTCATTAAAAATACAATGTTGTTAATTTTTAACACAAAATAATAGTTAAGATTTCATATTAATTTTTGTATTTTTACATTACATTTACATTACATTACATTAAATTTTTGGTTATTTTTTAACTTTACATGAAAATGAAAGCGCCATCTAGCGGAGAAAATTTGTTTTTTTAATAAAAAAAATCTTAGTTCAATTCCCTTTTCAAAACTGGCTCAAGCATTAAAATCGGTTCACCCATTCTGTTTTTATAGAAATTTTTATACTAGTATTACATTACAAGTGAACCTCCACGGTCCTTAGAAGCATAAAAATCGATTTTCTCAAAATTCTGACGTGCTACAGCAAAACGCCGAGACACGTATTTCTTAATTTTAAGCCTATTTTCATATTCTGTTAACATTTCTCATGTGTACCAACCACTGTCGTACTGTGTTATGATTACGTCATTTTGTATTTTCAGTTTTTTTTAAAATTTCAAAAATCAAGTGGATTTTACCGTTTTGGTAAACTCACTTTGTATGGGAGGTGGACGTGATGTTTATTTGACTTTTACAAATTTCATACGTGCACAATTTGAAGGCACTACAGTTATTTTAGTGAAATTTAAAGATATTTTCACGTTTTAGTAACCTTCCTTTGTATGGGAGGTAGCCGGGGCTTTCTTTAAATTTTTCCAAATTTCATACTTAAAGTACATATTAATTGTTGAAGCTTATGTGCAAAATTTTATAGACTCATTTTTGCGGAATTTAAAGATATTTTACTTTGTATGGGAGGTAGCCCTGGTTTTTATAGGACTTTTCCAAATTTCATACTTAAAGAAAAAATAAATTGTTAAAGCTCATGTGCAAAATTTGAAGTCATTAGATTATTTTTTGCGGAATTGAAAGAGATTTTATCATTTTGGTAAACTTACTTTGTATGTGAGGTGGACGTGATGTTTATTTGACTTTTAAAAATTTCATACGAGCAAAATATCAAATTTCATACGAGATTTAGAGAGATTTTTACATTTGGGTAACCTAACTTTGTATGGGAGGTAGCCCTGCTTTTCTTTAGATTTTTCCAAATTTCACACTTAAAGCACACATTCATTGTTGAAGCTTATGTAAAAAATTTGAAGTCATTAGATTAATTTTTGCGGAATTGAAAGAGTTTTTACCGTTTTGGTAAACTCACTTTGTATGGGAGGTAAACATGGTTCTTATTAGATTTTTACAAATTTCATACTCAAAGTGCATATTAAAGCTTAAAGTTTATGTTCAAAATTTGAAGTCATTAGATTATTTTTTGTGGAATTTAAAGATATTTTACTTTGTATTGGAGGTAGGCGTGATTTTGATCCGATTTTTACAAATTGCATATTCAAAGTTTTCAAAATTTTAAAAGTTAAAGCTAATGTGCAATACTTGAAGTCATTAGATTAATTTTTGTGGAATTTAAAGGGATTTTACCGTTTTGGTTGAGTCACTTCGTATGGGAGATAGGCGTGGTTTTCATCCGATTTGGATCATTTTCGAACTTGATTTCTATTTTTAAATAAAAAACTTATAAATTGAATTTCGTTACGACAGCTATAAAACTACGGCTGTTATCGTGATCACTAGACAGCGGAATTATATGCAAAACTTATTTTAAGTCTGATTGAAGTCAAGTTTTGAATTTATATGGATGACTTCATTAATGCATTTATTACTCCATATCTATGATATGCAAATTTTATGCAAAAAAGATGCAAAAGCATGAAAAGTTAATGATGGCATATTTAAATTTCAATATGGTTTTTTTAATAATTCTAAAAAATAATATTTTTTAGAATTATAATATTTTAAATATTTTAAAACATATTATTTTTTAGAATTATATTTGAGCTTAATGCCAATTAAGTTCATGAAGCAACAGGTTCATATGCAGGAAATATGCTGCATATTTTTTGCTTATGCAGTAATAAAAATGGTCTAAATTCATAATATTTCCAAATTAATTGAAATATCTATTGAAAAAAGTGTAGAAGCAGTGCGTCTATGAGAATGCAATTTTGTATGCTAAATTAATTTAAGCCAATTAAGAAAAACTTCAAGAATGGTCGAAATCCGTTAAACCCCAGGGGTACCTCTCCTGGACCCATATTAATTTTTTACTTGCTTTTGTACTAGAAATACATACAAAGGTTGACCGATCTTAACAAAAATTAATCAGAGGGGTAACATAAATATAGAAATGTACTGAAAAAAGTTTAAATCGGGTAGACCCTAGGGGTACCTCCTTTGGACCTTTATTAATTTTTTACTTGATTTTGTATAGAAGTTACATACAAAGGTTGACCGATCGTAACAATAATTTGTTAGAAGGGTAGTCAAATACAGTAAGAGATGTGTTCTAAAAATGGTCGAAATCGGTAAGACCTTAGGGGTACCTTCCTTGGACCTTCAGTGATGTGCAAAGAAATAGGGACACCTGTATTTTTAAATTTAAAGCTGTTTGAATTATATACAAGGTTACCCACAGTGTTCGACCGAATATACGGCTTCGGTATTTGGCATATTCGGCTAATTTTTTAACCTGCGGCTTCGGCTGAATATTCGGCTTCGGTATTCGGCATATTCGGCCGATTTTTTAACCTTCGGCTTGGGCCTAAAATAGCCGAATATTTGCCGAATGTTTTTGCTTTTTTGTAGTGCAAAAAATTTTTTACATATTTATTTTTTGCATTTTTCGATAGCTGTGTAAAATATCATTCTAAAAGGTTATATAGTAATTTTGATGACCGAAAAACTGCAAAAAATGACAAAAATGACCTAACAACTGCAGAAAATGACTTAAAAACGCAAAAAAATACATAACAAATATACAAAAAAAAAGTTTTAAAAATAAAACATTACTAAACTTAAAATGTATTTTATAAAATTTTTACACATAGCGTTGCAGTATATTACAAGGTACAATATTTGAGTTATTTAAATTTAAGGAATGTCGATTGTCTGGAAAAATGTGTTTGTAAACAGAAAAACTTCTTTATGCACTGATGAGAGGAACATATTTCAAAGTCGATATGTCATCGGATTTAAGTTCCTCTTCTAATTTCATACTATTAAAATTTTTACCCCCTTATATTTCATCAATAGAGTTAATAAAAACTAGCATATCATGAGTCTTTATCTACCACTTGTTTCATCTTTTAACATATCCTTTCGTAGGTTTTACCATGCGCAGAGGTGTATCGAGGTCAATAAACAAAGCTACTCCTTGTTAGAAAGGTAATATTTTTGATTGAAGGGACTCTATTGTTAAAAGTATATGTTTAAAAATTTTTTGTCTTTTTTTAGTACGTAACAGACGAAAAAAATTCTTTTAAAATTTAACTAAAATTACCTAAAACATCAAAAAATGCTCTAAAAATTAAAAATGTCCAAAAATGACAATAAAATTACTTAAAAATTATCAAAAAATGCCCTAAATCTAGTAAAAATTACCTGAAAACTAATACCGATAAAAACAATGAAAAATGACGAAAAAATGACCTAAAAACTTTTCATATTTGGAATTTAGGAAACATCAATGGACGTTCTAAATAAGCAGAAAAAATTACATGTCATCGAATTCCTATCCCTGGTTATGAGCCGACCGCCCGCGTCAAAGCAGGATGTTTGAAAATTTAAGAGCGTTTTCTTTAAATCTGCGTTTTCGAGTTTGCGACTTTCATAACTCAGTTAATTTTTAACGAATCTTTACGTTGTTTTTTCAAAATACGAGTTATTAAATTGTCAATGGATAAATTTCATATTGGAATTTTTATCAACAAAAAAGTAACTAAAATATTCAGAAAAAATGACAAAAATTATTCCATAATCATATTCATACTTAAGCATAGTACTCTGTTCAGTTTTATGTGAAATTCCACTCAAATCTCCATACAAAAAGTGACAGCTGCGAAACAAGCGTGGAAATTTTCACAACATGTTCGTCAGTGCAGTACTCTGTTCCGTTGCTTGAAATTATCACAATATGTTTCTGAGCAACATTTTTTCACGACAATTTAATTGCACTGCCTATTTATTTTGAAGTGAAAAGAGAGAGATCATATAAAATATCCCAACATATTCTCTGAGTCTCTCTGAGAAACGTTGCCCTATGAATTCCTCGCAACAAACTTTAAGTCAGAATTTCACGCAACAAATAAATAGATGCTGCCAGCAAAATTTCACGTAAACGAACAGAGTACTAAGCTTTAAGCATAGTACTCTGTTCAGTTTCATGTGAAATTCCACTCAAATCTCCATATAAAAAGTGACAGCTGCGAAACAAGTGTAGAAATTGTCACAACATGTTCGTCAGAGCAGTACTCTGTTCCGCTGCGTGAAATTATTGCAACATGCTTATGAGCAACATTTTTTCACGACAATTTCGAAATCTCCCAACTTATTCTCTAAGTCTCTCTGAGAAACGTTGCCATAGAAATTCCTCGCAACAAACTTAAAGTCAGAAATTTCACTCAACAAATAAATAGATGTTGCCAGCGAAAATTCACAGTACTAGGCTTTAACAGGAAAATAGTTTTATTTTTGTTTCAAATGAATTTTGCGACCTGTGGGAAGGTCTCCAGTTCAGTTCGTGTTTTAAGCACTGATCCACGCACCGCATGGCTTGTTGCAGTATATTAATTAAATTATTACTGATATAATCTGAAAATTTTATACAATCTTCTTAAAAGTACTGTAAATATACCTAAAAAGTTAAGAGTACCTATATTATTTATATTTTTTTAATTAAATTTCCACTGTAGTTCAATTGGGAAATAAGTAATTAGGTTGTTAAGTAATTATGTAATTTAGTAATTAAAAAACAAATTTTGTATAATTTCCTTTTCTTGCCTTAACCATTTTTTCATTATATTTAGCCAATGCCTTCCGTTCTTACTAAAACAAAAAAATTTACGAAACATTTACTAAACATTTACGAAAAAGAAAAACTACATTTGTGATACGGTGCGGCAAATTTGTTCATTATGGTAAACAAATGTATGTATAAATTGCTTAAATTAATAAAATTAAATTGTTTCTATTAGATAATGGCTGGAGTGCATAAAAAGTGATCTTTTGCTCCGACTCGATTTTTCAAGTAAAATCAAGAGAATTTATGAATTTTTTTATCAGAAAAATCGAGTTGGAGCAAAAGCTCACTTTTTATGCATTGCAGCCAATATCATGAGATATTAAGTTTTTTATAAGTTTTAATTTTTGGTCATGGTTGTCTTTTGTCTGTATGTAACAGAGCCTTTTGTTTAGTATATGCATAAATGTTGTAATGCATTTCAATGCTTTTTGTTTTTGTAAAAGCTGCTAATTTTCCATTTGCAACGATGCAAGAAGATCGTGAACTGCCCTATTTTGGTTTTCCTTTTGTCACTTTAATTTCTTTATACATAGCCATTTGTTTGCATTTATTATTAAATCTACTTCATTTTACATTACATTATGAACCTACTTTAATTAAATTGTTTGCAATGTTAATTTTTGGCACTTGTTTTTGTTGCCTAAATAAAACTTTATATATATATATATATATATATATATATATATATATTAAAATCAATATTAAATAAATATAAAAACATTTTGTG
Organism: Dichetophora obliterata; assembly: GCA_963920525.1. Taxonomy (NCBI): domain Eukaryota; kingdom Metazoa; phylum Arthropoda; class Insecta; order Diptera; family Sciomyzidae; genus Dichetophora; species Dichetophora obliterata. The sequence continues at coordinate 14,952,930 of OY986435.1, read as the reverse complement.
GCTTTAATTAATTTTTCATATAAAATGTGGTTTACGACGCCTAAAATTTCTTAAAAAGTAAAAATAAAATTTTCACAAACCGACGTTCGTGTTTAATTAGTTACTACAGTTTCTAGGCTCAATTTTTTTTTACACAAATCAAGACACTACAATAACGTATCCAAAATATTTAATAAATTTGATTTAAAAGTGGTCACATGCCCAAAATAATTGATGAAACAGTGACCGAAACAGAAAAAACGTTTCCCCTGGAAAATTTTAAAAATGTGTGTTACGACAGTTTGTCACGCGAGCGACGATATAACAAAACCTTTTTAAAAATTAGACTTTTTCATTCTTTTTTTTTTTAATATTTCTTTGTTCAAATCGTACAAAACGCCAGTTTGGAATTCCTATATACAAGATTTAACAAAAACCACTTCAATACACAAATATTCGGATTGAATTTATAACGTTTATATTTGAAGCCCAAGCGAATTTTAGAGTGCCAAAATTTGTATACGTTTAAGTATGTTATACCTTTTCAATCTGCTTTCATTGATTTTCTTCGTGCAATTGAGTGAAGGTGAGTGAGTGTGAGTGTGAGTGTGAGTGGGAGTGTGAGTGTGTGTGTGTGTATTTGTAACGGAAAACAACAATTGCTAGCAATTTATTTGCAAATCGTTTTCAATTTAAAGCCAGCAAAAATCTATTCATTTCTCTGTTTTTTTTTCTCCCTCTCTTTGTGTGCTGTTCTATTTCACAACAAAAGTGAAAACATTTCAATCACAAACTGTGTAAAGCATTATATTTGTATATACGCTTCGCACGCACTTAAAGATAAGCTACTTAAAGAAAACAAATGTTTAATTGTATGAATATTTTTGTCTGGAGGTGTAAGTGTGTGGAAGTGTGGGTGACTGCGTGTCTCTGTTGGTGTGTGTGTGAACAAAAGTTTCACTTTGAGGTATGGAAAGTAATAAGAATTATGTCAAGAATAACTTTGAAGCTAAAGCTGCTTAAAGTTGTGCCATTGTAGGCGTGTTCGAATGGAGTGCGTCCGCGATGGTTCGAGCCATTGACGTGGATAGATGCTACGATGGATGCGTCCCGAGCGTCACATTTCGAGTGTAAATTTTCAACTTTTTGATTGGATTCAACTTTAAGTGTACTATATGGGTTTAAACGTGGGTGAGTGTATGTGTGTGTGTGTGTGTGGGTCAGTGTGTGTGCATTGTGTCTTTGTGTGCGTCGAATTTCGCGCCTGAATGCGTGCGTGCCAAAAGAAATTTGAACCGTTGCGGGTGTTGGAGAATTTTGCCCAAAGCGGTTTAACTCATTAAAAAGTTGTTTTTTGCGCGCAGTTTATTTCTTTCCAACACATATTAAGCATTGCTTGGTTCAAGTTTATGTGAGTGCATGTGTCAATTAAGTACTTAATTTTTTTTTTCTTTGTCTTATGTGTTGCTTCCATAAACTTTTACTAAAATTGCATTAATTTTAATGATTTTCATGGAGTTTTAATTAAAAATCCAAGAAATGCGGAGCATTTTAGAAAAATCGTTTTTTTTTCTCGTATATCAAATCTCCGCATTTTAGAAAAATCGTTTTTTTTTCTCGTATATGTACATATTAATTGTTCTTCATATCTTTTGTACTTAATCCGAAAATGTAATCTATCAAAGTGACACATGTTCAAAATCATACAAAAGTATTTACATATGCTACATAGGCACATATCCACATATTAACAAAAAAAAAACACACACACACACACAGCCAGGCACAGTCATCAATTTTGACCGTCATATTTTTTAGCAAAAAAATCAATCAATTCAATGTGCGGAAGGACAAAAAAATGGCCCATATTTTTAACTGGCAATGCAGTGGCGCACACGAATGATAAGATAGAGCTTAAAATTTGTAGAAATATTCACAAACTTGAGGCTACATTTCTAAAGCTGAGATAGTTTTTCTAATACAACCATTTTTTTGCACTACTTTTTTTGGACATCGTTGTCTTACCTTGTGGTTATTAAAAAAATTTTTTAAAAAATTTAAATTAAAAGATTAATTTTCTGGCCAAAATTAAATAAACAAATTAAATTGGTCAAAAAATCAAAAAATATATAAGATGTTTTTTTTTTTTTTGAGATCATTTAAGTTAGTGAAAAGTTGAAAAAATCACACAAATTTGACACGATATTAGTGTAGATTTTTGTTTATAACCGTGCACAGCTTGAACAAAACTTATGCCAGAAATAAAATAAGTGGACCCGATTCAACCTAAAACCGGTCTCACATTTATACGTTTTATACAAAAATTAATCGTAAGAAATTCATAAAGAAAAAAATGCAAGGTATAATCATAACGTTGGAGCGTATGTATTTTTGACCATCACGGCTGAACCATTGAAGCTATCCACCTCACTATCACAACATATGTTCGTGTGTTCCTCCGAAATTTTTTTTGTTTTTTTATATCCCCCAGGTGACGCTGTGGTCGATTTTTATCTGTTTATAATAATATTTTTTTTAAAACTCGACCACAGCGCCACCTAGGGGGGCTCTCAAAAAACAAAAAATTTCGGAGGACCACACGAACACATGTTGTGAATATAAGGTATATAGCTTCATTGTCCAGTAGTTCTAGTCTTGAAGAAATCTCAAATGAATTATGCACGATTTTCTTGATCCTTGACGAAACATGCTGATTTGGCCATACATTTCATTGACGAAAATTTCATATAAATGTTCCAAATTCGTGCAAGACGCAATGCAGAAACATCGGGATTTATCATGCACGAACCCAATTTCGAAATATTGAGGAAGTTTCGTTAACGAAAAGAAGACAGCAATATAAAGAAAATTCGTCAAGGAATTAAAATCGAAACGTGTAGAAGTGAAAACACAGTATTGTTGCAGTTTAAAATCTGAACGATTCGGCGAATTACAACAATCATGAATATCTTCAAGTTGAATGAATATCTTCGACATTGACGAACTTTTCGTGATGATTTCTTGAAGGAAGTTTCTGCATGAGCTGCTGGACTTAAAAAAAATTTATACAAAATATAATTCAAAGCAGCGGTTGTCAGCGCCTAACTTTTCCCACTCTATTACAACAATCATGAATATCTTCAAGTTGTTGTAATAGAGTGGGAAAAGATAGGCGCTGACAACCGCTGCTTTGAATTATATTTTGTATGAATTTTTTTTAAGTCCAGCAGCTCATGCAGAAACTTTCTTCAAGAAATCATCACGAAAAGTTCGTCAACGATGCCGCGAACTACTGGGTGGCTCAACCGTGATGGTCAAAAATACATACGCACCAACATTTAAAATATACCTTGAATTTTGTGAATTTTTTTCTTTAAGAATTTTTTACGATAAATTTTTGTATAAAACTTATAAATGTGAGACTGTTTTTAGGTTAAATCGAGTACGAGGATTTCATTTATGTTATCAGTTTTGTTCTAGCTGTGCACGTTTATATAAATATTTTGTTTTTTTGAATTCCTAAAGAAAAAATTAACAAAATTGAAGATGTGATAGGGCAATGTGCACCCCTATCGCCCCCCGTTTTTGTTTTTTTTAAATAACTTCTCATGCCCAGGCAACATCAATTTTTTTACCACCATAATAATCGACCCAGCCTAACATACATACATACATACATACATACTATTAAAAATCAAACAAAAATACTGAAAAGCTCATTGAGATCTTTAAATTTCAAAAATTCACAACTGAAGTGAATTTATTGCCTCATTTAGAAAAAGTTTTGGTATAAGTTCTGTAGCTCATAGCGTAAAGCGATTAATTTGTAGGCACACGATAGTGAGTTCGAGTCTCAACAATGTGGACGAATTTTTTTTTTTAATGAAACGAATTCAAATTTTGAAAAATTCACCACTGAGCGTAAAAAAAAATTGTAAAAAGTAGTTAAAATAAAATTTTTTTATATAAAAAAACTAAGTAGATTACTATAAGGAATATTTTATATAATTCAAAATGTTCGTAATTACTCTAGACACACAACTGCATTATTAGAGATAAATGGGGACGTTCAAATTATATAGAGAATTTTAAAACAAAACTCAGTTTTGTTAGAAGTCTGGTACGAAAAAATTGATTTTTAGCCATAACTTTTGATTGGAAAGAGATATCGGGGTCATTTTTCACATAAATTATTTTTGACATTTCACTTTTTTGTAAAAAATGTAAAAACAACATTTCAGAAAAAGTTAATTTCGCGAAAAAAATCAAAGGGTACCCTGTTGTTTTAGTGACAGAAACAGTAAAATATTTTTGCGCTTAGCTGGAAAAATTTTTGCAAAAAAATGCTAAGTCATATGAAAGGTAGCCAGTTGTGCAATTTTAAATTTTTTTCATTTTAGAACAAAAACAGTTTTTGAGTAATTTTTTTGAGTAAAAAGTCAATATTTTTGACCTTTTTGACATAATCATAAAACATATATGCACTGACTTAACGGTACAGTTCAACCTATTTTTGTGAAGTGATTTTATTGAAGATTTTAACAAAAAAAAAATTGAATGATATATATTAATGGACAGTGGAGATATTTGCGTCGAAAGACCAAGCTTTGATTTTCATGTCGTTTTTTCTCATTCTTAGGTAACGATGATTTATGAAAAAGTCGTTCTACTGAAAATTTCTACAATTTTAAATATATGTAAATGTTTTTGATGTCAAAATGACAGAAATTTTTTAAAATTAAATACGCCGAAAACTCGGATGGTAAAAAGTGTTTTAATAACAAAATTACCGTTAGTTGAAAAATTTCGGACAGGGATTGGCAAAAACTAAGTATGTAACATTTTAAGCTGGGATCCTGACAGTCAAGGGATCTGGGTTAAGAGATTTAAAATTTTTTTACTTAAATAACAGAGTGCAACACGAAAAAAAAATAACCATATACGGACACCACTACGTGATAAAAGACCAACAAAAAAGACCCTTGTCTCCCAGTTTTGCCCAAAGTCCTCCAGGTTTTTTTTATGAGCCCCCAAAGATGTGGGGCCTCGGTGTCATTTTTGCAAAAAAATTATCATTTTCTCAAGCTCATATCTTGCAAATCGTTCGGAATTTTGATTTACTCTCTGAGGCAAAGTTGTAGCTCTTGTCATAAAGAACAAAAATTATGAACATAAAAATCAAAAAAACTTCATCTTCAAGGTCGAAATCGCAAAAAACTTTAAAAAATGAGCGAAAAATGGCCCAAAAAGCGTTTTTTTTTATTTTCCGCTTTTACGAACAACTTTACTTTATGAAAAGTGCGCCAATTTTCTTTGGCCTCGTAGGGCTTACAGCATTGATTAAAATCCCTAAGTTTTTTTTAAGGAGGCCGATCCAACTTCTTGAGATGTAGGCCTTTATAGCTCGAGTATATAATCGCTTATATCTCACCCATTTCTTATCCGATCTGGTTGAGATGGGTATCGTTGAGAAGACCTTTGAAAACGCTATAAATCTGTATATAAATATGTTAATTTTTATTAACTCATTGGGGCAAATTAAAAAAAATAAAGATTTTTTAACCTCACTTTTTTAATAAAAATCTGGTTTTCTCAAAAAACAGCCCTAATAAAAACAACAATTGAAGTGTAAGAAAATAAGCGATTTCTTAAAAAAAAGTTGATTTCAAAACTTTTAACGTAAATAATCGTCAGTCAGGAGGCCGAGTGTGTGAATGCACTGTACCTTCACTGATAGTAAGTGCATTCTAATAAAAATTGTCAAGCTGGTGGGTGAGTTCCCGTGCCCAAACTGTCAAACAACTACCTGGAAGCAAACATCTGCATTGAATTCACATAAAAACAATCCAAAATATAAAAAAAAATACCTGGAAACACATTTTAGCTCTTGTCATAAAGATGAAATTGTGAACATATAAAATCAAAAAAACTTCTATCAAAAAACTACCTGGAAGCAAACATCTGCATTGAATTCACATTGTAGCTCTTGTCATGTTTAATGTCTTGTATGTTTAATTAACGCTCAAAAATGAAATATGCCTGGCCAGAACCATGTGTTTGTCCAAGGTTTAACACCGTTTAGGTAGCGCTTAGGTATCACGCGATCACGCACCAACCGCAGCAGCACAGGCAATGCAGTAAGCTCAGCACACGCAAGAAGAGACGCAGCACACAATATAAAAGCGACACGACGCTCACATCGAGACATTACACAGCGCGACGTCAAAGAGAGCTCAGCGGTGAAAGTTATAAAGTGAAAGTAAAAAAAGTGAAAGTGCTACAGCATAATTCGCACACAACATTGGCAAGTGACAATTTCAATATGCAGTGTGAAAATATTGATTTATTTTGCTACGTTTGCGGTCATGAAATCAGAAAAAAAAGTTCTACAACATTGGAAAAGAATCTTTTAACTAGTCAATTCAAGAAAGCATATATTCGTATTTAATATTTCAATAATATATTAATAATACAAAAAAGAAATAAAGACAAAAAAATTAAAAATTGAAAATTGAAAAAATTACAGGCTGGTGGAGTGGGGGTGTTAAAAAACAGGGTGGCTCCATGTTGACACGATTTCAACCCTTCAAGTCATCTGAAAAAAAGGATTGCTAATTAGTAAGAATGTCGCTATAGTCCGATCAAGGGATATGGCGATATGGCCATTTATCGCGAAATAGCGACTTTTTGAAAAAAAAATAAATTATTTTTGCTATTTTTCATAGTCATAAATTTTTAAAAATATTAAAAAGCAAACTTTTTATATAATCCTAGTTTGGGCTATAGAAGGTTATATAAAAAAGACCTACACCAAATTTGAAGTTAATAGGTTCATTAGAACTTGAGATATCATGTCAACCGTGTTGGAAAAAGTAGTTTCGAGAAAAACGCGTTTAAAGTTTTTAACATAAGTTTCAGGCAGTCGAACTGACGACACTAAAATGGCTATAGCATTTAAAATATTTTCAATTTCTAAACATCCTTTTAAGGTGATATTCCTGAATATATAAACTATTATATTTTTTTATTTTTTTAATTTTCTACACTAGAATGAATACAGCCTTAAGAAGTCAAAATGTTAAAAATCTTATATGCATTACTTATATTTGGGTCCATTCTGCCAGATCTGTTATTCTATTATTAATTTTCTGTAATGAATCATAAAAGATGCCAACCATAAAAGATCTGTTGAAATTGGTTTTCGATCTTTTATAACACCCTGTGATCAATCTGCGAAAACAAAAATCTATTACAATTCCGTTAACTTCTGTTATTAAGCAGCTGATTGCTATCAATAAAATTAAATTATCGCAAAAAAAATTAGCTGTGTAGTGTCCACAAATTGTTAAAATATTTAATTGTTTTATATTTTATACTTCACGTTTAGTTCTGTCCATTACTTATAATCATAAAAAAATAAAAATTAGAGATAAAAAATTTGTATTAAAAAAAAATGTAATATAAAATAAAAACTTCAAATTATCTATAGTAAGAAAACTCATTTTCTGTTTGTTTGTTTGTTTGTTTGTTCGGCCTTTATACAAATCTAAACGGCTCAACGGATTTTGCTCAAACTAGGTATACATATTGAGTGCATCCCAACTTAAAATGTTACATACTTTGTTTTTGCCACGCCCCCTCCAAAATTTTTCAACTAACAGTAATTTTGTTATTATAAAATTTTTATTATCGGAGATTTTTGTGTATTTAATTTAAAAAATTTTTTGTTATTTTGACATCAAAAACACTCACATATCTTTAAAATTGGAGAAATTTTCAGTACAACGACTTTTCGTTGCCTAAGAATGAGAAAAAAACGACATGAAAATCAAAGTTTGGTCTTTCGATGCAAATATCTCCGCTGTCTATTAATATATTTTATTCAAATTTTTTTTGTTCAAAATTTCAATAAAATTACTTCACAAAAATGGGCTGTACCGTTAAGTTAGTGCAACTATGTTTTATAATTATGTCAAAAAAGGTCCAAAATATTGACTTTTTACTCAAAAAATGACTCAAAATTGTTGTTGTTGTAAAAATGAAATCAATGAAAAATTGCACTTCTGAGTACCTTTCATATGATATAGCGATTATTTGCAAAAATTCTTCCAGCTAAGCGCAAAAATTATTTTACTGTTTTTGTCATCAAAACAACAAGGGTACCCCCTTTGATTTTTTTCGCGAAATTTATTTTTTCCAAAATGTTGTTTTTATATTTTTTACAAAAAAGTCAAGTCTCAAAAATAATTTATGTGAAAAAATTACTCTAATATCTCTAAAGACTAAAAATATATGCATCCTCTGAAATAAATATTTACCAAAGTAAAATACCACCATAAATTGCATTACAAGGTTTGAAATTTTTTTATAGGAAATCTTATATTTGCCTAAATAAACATCCATTTTTCAGACCAAAATGTTCACTTTCTAAAAATTTGTTACGATAAAAGACAGAAAAATGTATCTGTTATTCTGTTGTTGTTCATAACACATTTCATAGCAGATTTTGTCATGTAGAATACCAAATAAAAGATTTTGTAAAAGATTTTTTGACAGTTCGAAAAATCGGCTATAAATTATAACAGATTTCATAAAAGATTGTCGTGCAGAATACGCCTCTTTTGCCCCTTTTAAACTAACGTAAATTTTTATAATTAATTTTGATCTATTCTTTGAATTTTTGCATGATTTTAATTATGAGCTATTTAGAATTTTGTAATTGAAATACTTCTTACAATCGAAATATTTTCTAAATTAATTTTAAAAAATTTTTTAAAAAAAACAAACTTACAAATCAAAGTTTTGACTTTTTATTTTTTTACTTTCGTTTTTAAATATATTATAAATATATATTCATTAAATATATATTCATTTTGTTATCTACTTTTTTAATTTTGTTCTTAAAGTTATTTTTGAAAAGCACCGCACAAAGAGTAGACACGCCAGGTGCGTTTGCCATCTATGTTTTCGATTGGCTTTTTTCAAATTTCCATAAGAGTAGACTCTAAATTTGTTCGACAGTTGAAAAGCTACTGCAACGTTTCAAATGTATTTGAAATTGGTTTGTGTACATACTAAGCGATGCACAGTGGAGTATTGAACCCTCAAAATGGGTATCAATTAACCTAGAAAACGGAGGGAACCTTTGACATTTTTTTTAGCTAGAAAGGGTCCAAATAAGAAAAAACTATCTGTCCTTCCATCCGTCTGTTAGTCTGTATGTCTGTCGACAAGATAACAGTCATTATTTTGAAGCTATCGTTATGAAATTGGTCTTTTTTTTTAAAGATCAAAGAAACTGAAAGGAAAGGGATAGATTATTTAGAAAAATTGATTAGAACCATACGTGAATTATTGATTAGACGAAACAAACGTGAAAGACAATTTGAATTGCTTTTAACCTCCGCCAGCATTTCCAGCCCTTAGTTGTTTCTGTCCTTTAATTCCACATTTTCCACAATTTAGTTGTAGATTTTGAGTTTTTTATAATTCTTAAATGAAAGATATAACGTCAAAGAAATTGAAAAGAACCATGTCTGAACACGGATTGGAACCAGGGACCTCTGGGATGATAGTCAAGTGCATTCTCCACTTAACTATAAAGGCCGACAAACATTTGTAAAATATAAAGATCAAGATCGAAACTGCACCAAATCTGAACTGAACTGGCCATGAAATTCTGCACATAAGTTTTGATTTTCAATATGCATTCAGATCAGAGTAAGCAACAAAATCTATTTTTCACTTTTCTATGATTTAAATCATAACTTGTTAGCAACAAAATCTATTTCTCACTTTTCTATGATTTAAATCATAGCTTGTAAGCAACAAAATCTATTTTTTACTGTTCTATTATTTATATACAAATTCTAAATGTTTGATAGTTTATGTCACTTTATTTTAAATCAAGATGAAGCCTGTAGCAGGGCCAAAATTGCAATAAAATCAGCTAGTGATGTTTTTCTTTTCTTATTGAAAATGTTGTTGTTGTTTTTTATTTGGAAAAAAATCGTTGGTCCAATTAATTGATCTTACCTGACCTAAAGCTCAATAAACAATTTTAAACTATCAACCAACTAGAATTTGTATTTAAAATCACCCAGCAAACCAAAGTTTCCGAATTCGTAACGAATTCGTTACGAATTTTTTGAAATTATTCCGAGTTCGGCATCCGAATTCGTTCCGATTTCGTAACGACAATCGTATAAAGGGGTTGACACGAATTCGTAACGAATTGTCGTAACGAATTCGGAAGGAATTTTAGTAACGAATTCGTAACAAATTCGTAAAGAATTGGAGTATCGTATTCGTAACGAGTTCGTAACAAATTCGTAAAGAATTGACGTATCGATTTCGAAACGAATTCGTAACAAATTCGTAAAGAATTGACGTATCGATTTCGTAACAAATTCGTAAACAATTGAATTATCGTTTTCGTAACGAATTCTTTATAAATTCATTACAATTTCTTAACTAATTGTAGCACCGAATTCGTAACGAAATGAAGAATCAAATTTGCAACGATCTCTTAATGATTTTTGTACCGTATGTAATACAAAATTAAATAACAATTTCGAATCAAAGTTTAGTTAGGGCTTAAGATGCCCCAGACTATATGTTTCGTACAAATGACATGCCAAAAATTACAGATCCTTTGCAACTACTATTACGAAACATATGTAAATGTGAATCTGACATGTCGTTTGTATTTGCATCTGTAAAAATTAAAATTATAACCGTATTTTGTATCAACTGTTTTAAAGAAAAAGTTGTTTAAAATTAAATTATTTTACAAATGGAAAATTATTTAAAATGCCGCTACGCTCATGGCCTACCAATTTTTTTCAACTCGAAATATTATAAACACCTCACAATTTAAATTTGAAAATTTGATTTCGGAACTCTTTCGAATTATTCGGATATGTTCCGAAATTAGTGTTGCGAAATAGTTACGAATTCGTTAAGAATTCTCGAAATAGTTACGAAGTAATCGAAATTCAGACAAATACGGAATCTTTGGTTTGCAGGGAGGTCATAGAGAAAACTTTTAACTATTTTTTACTTTTTATTTGTTTTTATTTTGCTCAAGGAAATCATAGATTTTGTTACACATAGTTATAGTTAAAAAAATTTAAATACCGTGAAAGTGAACAGCAATGACGCAACTTTTTTTTACGGAATGTAACTAGAATGTTCATAGTTTACGATAATCAAAACATTTCTTAAATGACTTTAATTGTGAGCTATTTAGATTAAGTAAGTTTGAAGAAGGCAACAACAAGAACAACAACTCTGTATGGAGTCAATACACAGCAGACTAGACAGAACTGTTTCGAGAGATGCTAAACTCCACTCTTCAGTAGTCTTGAGTGATAAAGCTGTGACCAACCCACTGTTTAAGTCTTACATGATTTGACACTTGTTCGAACAAATTCGCAAGAATTTTTATTTTCTCATCGGTCATTTTATCATGACGACATTAAAGCAGTAAATATTTTTAGATCAAGTCCAAAATTTAATTAGGTTGCTGTCTGTTTTTGTTGCTCTCTTATTTTTTTCGCTTTTCTTTTGAGTTCAACGAGTCTGCCGAAGTACACCATAGAATCGAAACGAATTTTTGCTTCGCTAGAAGCTAGTGTTTAACTGAAAACTGGCTATTGGCACAACCAGTGTTTCAATTATGTATGACCTTGACCGAAATCGATCAATTATTTTTAGATTATTTAATTTATTTGACATTAATTAAAGACTCTTTTTTGGTCTGGCTCTACCATAGAAAGTTAATTTTGATAATTAATTGAATGTGTAACACCAACAAAATGTTGGCCTAAATATCAGAAACTTTAATTTTTTCGAATCCAGTTGAAATTTGACATTCTCGATTTGTTATAGAAACATGTTTTTAAATGTTGTCGAATATTTTACAACACTAATATCCGTCAATTATTTTGTAGCAGTAATCAACACACCCCCTTTTGTTAGCTTTCTACAGCCGCCTCTGTGTGTGTGCCATACTGCACACCATGTTTGTACATTAGTAACTTCATTTTTTTATATTTTTTTTCCTTTGCTTTTTTTATTCTGCTTTGCATCTAACGCTCACGCATATTCTGTGTGTGTAAAACATTTTCTGTCTTTTCAAAACACCTCATGTTTTCCCCTATCATAAATTTTTCCCACATTTCATTGAAGACATGTTTTTTCTTCTTTTTTTTTTTCTTTCCATATTGTTTTTCTTTGTTTTACTTGTCATTTTTTGAGACATAGGCTTATTGCTGAGTTTTGTATATGTTGCACGATCTGTGTGACGTTTTGTGTCACATTTTTCGGGTTATGATGCTGGGTTAAGGAAGGAGGTTCGATAAGGCCAGTTTTCGTTCACAGCTGAAAATCACATTCAAACAATAGTAAGCAAAAATTCCAAGGCTAAACTCCATTCACTTTCAACTCCACTTTAATACCTGGCACTTACAAAAAAAACCTAAAAGTTACAAAGAAATAGGATATGACGAAAGCGTGACCATATTTCGATTAAAGTTTTCGGACAAAAACAAAAATTTTCTCATCGCGTTCAACAATCCCGAAAACATAAAGTTGGATCATGAGATGAACCATCGATCATCACATTCTCTATTGATATATTTTTGAAAAATAACTTTATTTATGTCGCCAAAATTATCGAAATCGAGTGCCTAAGGGTTAATATTTTGGTAAAAAATTTCAGTTAGTGCATTCAAGATGTAATTGAAGCTATTTTTTGACATGCTCAAAAAAGACCCTTCGGTTTTTTGCATCTGTCTAATACACATATATATTTATATTCTCAAAAAATTTTATATCGATCCGATAAATGTTCTGAAAGTTGCATGCATGTAAAGATTCACTATGTATGTGTAAAGAGCTTTTTACACTTTTTGTCAAAACCAGGCACTGCCATTACCGATAATCGCTATCAATTTATCATTTAATAACAGTTATTTTTTGTTTTTCAATCAATTTCAATCAGAAATAAAAGTTATTTCGTGGTCGTTATTTCTTTGAATCAGAAATAAAATTTATTCCTTGGTAATGTATTTTTCAATCAGAAATAAAAGTTATGTTTAACCGTTATTTTTTCAATCAGAAATAAAAGTTATTTTTTACCGTTATTTTTTCAATCAGAAATAAAAGTTATTTCTTGGTCATTATTTTTTCGATCAGAAATAACAGTTTTTTTACCGTTTTTTTTTTTCAATCAGAAACAAAAGTTATTTCTTGTTACATAGTTATTTTTTGGTCATAAAAAAATCTATCGAAAAATAACTTTTAATTCTGATCGAAAAAATAACAGTCAAAAATAACTGTTATTTCTGATCTAAAAAAGTAACTGTTATTTCTAATCGAAGAAATAACTTTTATTTCTGATCGAAAAAATGACGGTCAAAAAATAACTGTTATTTCTGATCGAAAATATAATGAACCAGAAATAACTTTTATTCCTAATCGAAAAGTGTCGGTCAAAAAATAACTGTTATTTCTGATCGAAAAAATAATGACCAAGAAATAACTTTTACTTCTGATTGAAAAAGTAATGACCAGAAATAACTTTTATTTCTGATTGAAAAAAATAACGACCAAGAAATAACTTTTATTTCTGATCGAAAAAATATAGATTAAAAAATATTTGGTGTGAGGTGATTTTTATCTTTAAAATCATGAACAAAAAATTATGTAAAAAATGGAATCTCAAGCTCCCTAGCGTCTCATTGCTGTATTTAAAAGAATTATACAACAATTTTTTATACATGAACTTTTGATTATCGTTATTTTTTGGTCCTTGGTGAAAACTGTATTTTCAAATTGGTTGAGTAATATTCCTCGACAACGAATCAACCGATCAGTTTCAATTTTTTACACCACCTTTATTAACCCTTAACTGGTACACCTGGTCTGTGGGACCAGAACAAATTAAACAAAAGAGTATATTTCTCTAATAATTCAATTCAAAATTCAAATCGATTCAATTCAATTCAATTCGATTCGTTACACTATACTACAACAGTAAACACTTTTGAATGTTAGGCAAATCCGGTACAGAAAAACTTATAGCGAAATGTTTAAGGAAACATATGTATAGAATATTCTAACCCATTACGACTATGGTACATTTTTATGGTACATTTTTAAAAATTTTGCAAAAAGATCAAAAAGGAACCATTCGAAAGAATGCTAGAGAGTTGAAATATTATACAAAAATATTTCTCATAGATTTTCGCCTTAGGTTTTTGAACCCAACAACTAGTTAAAGCCATATATTTATTAGTTGTTCTGTCACTTTTAATGTTAGTAAATAGCTAAATTTAGAGTAAATTTTAAACCTATATTATGAATTACTCAGACGTAAACTTTTAAAACGCCAATAAATGTGTGATTTGGTTTTTTATTCTCTTCTCTACTAGATTCCATTGATCCATGTTTCAATCATATAGGTTATGCAGCCATTTGACGTTTACTCACAAGAATGAACTTAGATACGCAAATAATGCGAGGAGAGCAAAAGAGCTATTTTTTTATAGCAGAACAAGCACTTGGTTGCATGGATATGAAACTTTTTCATAGTACGAAATATCTAAAGGTACATTTGACTACTACGTTTTATACTACATTTGCTATTACTTTTTTGTTTTGACTCAAAATTATACTATGAGTTTTTAAAAATATAATAGCCACGTTTTTATAGTAAAACAGTAATAAAAAAAAAAAGTAAAACACATTGCATACGAGTAGAAAATGGATAATACTTACATGTGAATATTTCCAAAACTTTAAGCTTTAAATTAAAGAATGTATTGAAAACTTGGTTTTCATTATAAAATTTATGCGATGCAAACTTTTTGTAGTGCTTTGTTGCAAACAGTATGAATATAGTTAGTTAAATATTTTGGAAAATCAAAAAGACTTACTTCTTCAAATATTTAGTTTCAATAGGAAAACACTAAAACTAATCTATAATTAGTTATAGAATAGTATTTCTTACATAAATCTGGCTCACAAAAATTAAGCTTACCTGTCATAAACGCTGTTTTTAAATCATCAAAATATTAATAGAGAATTTAGGCGAACAATTTTTTGAAAATCTATTTTATTTAATTGATTATTGTTGAAAAACTAATCAAAAATATTTTAAAAAAATCAATCAAATCTGCTTATAATTCAGATTCTACAGTGCTAAAAACCCTATAAAAAGTCTATTTTCAAATGCAATTTTTTGGTTGTTTTAACTTTCATCGGTCACTTATTTCTAAAAACGAATAGGTTCCTTGTGTGTAAATTGTACACACTTTTTTCAGGAGCAATATTTTCATCGATGCATGCAATCTTCTCGTTAGAAGTAATTAATTATTCATTATTTTATTCAATTTAAAAAAAAATATTTCCAAAACGATTAATCGAGTATAAAATCTATATACATAAAAGTGGATGCATGCATGTCTGTATGTAAGTATATCACGTATAGACTCAAAAACCGCTGAACCGATCCTTATGAAATTTTCAGGGAAATTGAAACACTATTTTGAGAGTGCTCCTGGTGATTGAGAGTTTGGTGACGATTGGACAAGGGGGCGTGGTACCTCCCATACAACCCAAATTTATGCTATCGCCCACAAATCATAAAAATGCAATACATCGGACGGTTTTAATCGAAAAAAACTAAAATTTTGTTTAGTTTGTTTCTATCGACAACTGTACTAAAAATGGGCTTGGTCGAACTTTATTTACGCCTACTTTTTCGAAATCATGCCAATTCCTGAGTTGTAAAAATTTTGATAGTAAACTATATATATATAAATATTGCCACGCCCACTTTTACCGCCAAAAAATTCTATATATAAGATGTTTTGATCGAGTAAAACTAAAATTTGGTAGTTTAGTTCATATGTTTACTATGGTCTTAATATATCTACGCCCACTTTTTCGAAATCATGCTAGTTCCTGAAATGTTCATGTTTTGATAGTGAAAATTGGTATGTAGGTGCAATGGGACCAAGTAGCGATCACTATATATATATATATAAATGTTGACACGCCTAATTTTACCGTCCATCTATCTTTATACAAAAAATTAATATATGTGTGTGTGTATATCACGTAGACTCCGAAACCGCAGCACCAATTTTTATGAAATTTTCAGGGAAACGGTAGCAATGTCTTGAAAATGCTTTTGTGAAGTCTTATGCTGATTACAAAAAGAGGCGTGGCACCTCAAATATACCCCAAAATCTGCGCCATCGAATAGCTTTGGATTAATAGGTCGCACAGCATTGGATATCGGTTTCATAAAACTTTAGGAAGTTATTAAACGCATACCAAGGATGGTTTTTGCATTATAAAAGGGGGCGTGGCACTTCCTATACAACCCAAATTTGCTATATCGAATAGTTTTGCAAAAACACGTGCCGTTCCACTCATAACATTTTATGGGCGTTGGACAAGGGGGCGTGGTAGTAACGAGTCGAGTTTCAGCTATTTAAAAAAATGAACAATTGGGAAAATATCGAAACAAAAATTAGCAATAAAGCAGAAGAACAGTGACAGAAGATTATAGTGTGTAAATTTTACACACAAGAACCTATTAGGTAAATTTTTTTCTGTAGGGTAGCAGTGACACCTAGCGTGAAAAAACCTCGAAAACATTAAGTTTCCACACATTTTTTACATTGAGCCAAAATCCTAGCTCGATTTGATAAACTTATAGTAAAGAAATATCAGCTTGAATTTGAAAAGTGTTTCAAATTTACACAAAGAACCGATTAAGGTTAAAACAATCTTGAGACGAGCTGCGATGTGGGTCGATTTTCACTATTTTTTAAGCACACCAACTGGATCGCCATCTTTATATATGCAGAATATATGTTTAAAAAAAAAACATTTTTTTGTTACTTAAACTGATGATGTAAAATTGGCACGCAAATTAAGTTTTTCGTATATATTTTATATATTTTTAAAAGACATCTTCTAATATATACCTTAATTTAAACTGATTTTGCCTAAAATCTCCCTTAAGTGTAATGAAAAAAGCATAGTGTTTTAAAAAATGTGTAGCAAAAGAAGAACTACTTTAAAAAAAAAAGCAGCAAAACACTGTAATGATACTTTTTTTTTGAAAAGACTACACAACTCCGTTTGTCATTAATTTCAGAGGGAGAATATGTGTTTGTTTACATAAAAAAAGGATATGTCAAATATATACTTAACCTAAGGTCCAATTATGTTCGCTTAACGCAACGCAAGGCAAATGTCACGTAATTTGTGTGCATCTTTACGTGACATTTGCAACGCCGCACAGTGTTGCGAGCCCATACAAAAGTTGGACAAAAATAGAAGGAGTCGTCCGATTTGGATGAAATTTGGAGTGGTGAATTATTTAAGGTCGCTGATATCAAATATGAAAAAAAAATTAATTCCATCATGTCTAAATTAAGGTTATAAATTTCAATTTTTGAGACTTTTAAGCAGCTTACTAAATTCATCAATTTTAATGATTTTGCCACATGAGAGGATTCTTAACACTAATGCAAAGTTGTATATAAGATCTTTGTTAAGTCCTGTGATTTCTGCAGATACTTCATAGTTTAAAAAAACTTCCTAGCCGTATTTCCGTCGTTTGTGGTGCCATAACCTGTTTTTACATAATCCACTAGCAGGCCCAGTCTCTCTCTAAACTCTCTTTGTATTCGTGTTTTAGTTTCAGCAAAAACCGTTTTATGTTCTGCTCTTACTTGCCAGTTTTTAAATGCCAATCGATAGGCTATATGCAGTAAACATTCAAAAAACCTTATCCAACAATGTAGTGTTGAAAGTCCATACTCATAATGATTTATATTTGGAGTTTTAACCAAATCAATTCGATTCATTTCAATAAGACTTGCTTTGCATATAAAACATCTACTTGTTAAATTGGTTTCAGTTAGAATATTTGCAATGGCACCATCTATCATTGTACAGTGCATTATGTATGAGACCTCAATAGGTCTTCCATCAAGATCGATTATGTCGCATTCTAACACATTTATCTGGTTTTTCATAGCAGCATTTTCTCCAATAATAATATTTTTATTTTCTTTTGCCATGATAAATTTCACAGGTCTACAGAAAAGAGTGGAAGAGCATTTTTCATTGACCCAAATTTCATTTCTGGATGTTGAGTCAATTAATCTAAAGTAATAAAAATGTTTTTTACTATATAAAATTATACAAAGGTTACTCACTTTATTGGAACAAAAGCAATTAAAAATAAGAACTCATCGTTGTACTCGCTTGAAGAAAAACTCTGCTTATACCGACTATGGCCAGAACTTCCATCCATACCCCACTTGCAGGTAAGTGTAACTTTGTTTTGGAGTAAATTAGGTTTACATAAACTCAAAACGCTTTCTGCTGTCTTTCGCATTACAGGTTTTATAGGAACTTCAGCAGAATTTTCTGAAGCTATTACTGGCGGTACTAACGTTTTTTTTAAGTTATGTATAGCATAATAACTAGGAAAGCAATTTTCATGCAATTTGTTCACTGTTTTTCGCAAAATATTGTACTTTTCTACAGAAAGGTCCAAATCCATATACAGCGTTAATGCCTCCATTGGTGACAAATTTTTTTTTTTCTAGGCTCACTTTTAGGATTGCTATTTGTTTTAGCAAATTGGGAAGCAAAATCTAACTCTTCCGCAGAATATTCACCAGCTATATCAGCTATTCTCCTTTTTTTTTTTGTTTTTTCTGATGCCAAGTGAAATTGCATTTGAGGCCTTCCGCGACTTGTGCTAGGTTGCTAAATTATAGATTAATTTTAACTTTTTATATTAAAAATATTTTATTTTCTTTAAAGCTGTTTACTTACATCACCTGGATGTGGAAATTCGAAAGCTTTGAGATTTAGCCAATTCGAATTTTTTTTTAAAAAAATATTCTTTTTTGTAACCACACTCAATCCACTTTCTTTGAAGTTTTTGACAAAAAACGCGTACTTTTTGTTTTACTTGATTTTCATCAAATACTCTTTCATCAATTTTTTCTTTAACAAAAGCTACGATGAAAGATACTTTATCTCGTGGTCCAGCACTAATCCAACTATTAAATAAATCGGAATTATTAAAAATATATGACATTTTTACTACAAATCACGCGTTAAACTTTTATGTAAAATGTTTAATTAAAAACGGTAAATGCATTGTGGGTGGCAATAGTAATCATAGGTGTACTCTACTTAAAAAAAAATTTACGTAATTTCCAGTAATTGCCTAAAAAACTATTACGTTAATATATGTTTGCAAAAAAAATATATATATTTCCGAAAAATACAATTAATTAAATATGAATCTTTTATTTTTTAGTTAATTTGTGCCCAATAATTATTGCAAGATCTTTAAAGCCCTTCTTTAACTTGTAGGGTACAAATTTTTAAAATTGTTCGCTTATTTCTAAAATGAATTAAGTTTTTTTTTCCGGTATGATATATTTCTTGTATATATTAAAATACATGTTATTCAAAAAATGTCCTATAATTTAAAAAAAACATCTAAAAAAACAGACTTAGATCATTTTTTAATAAAATAGATAAGAAACATGTTTGTTTACATTTGTATTGCTGTTAAAACAATAACAATTTTTCGAAAAATTATGAAAAATTGCATTTTGGACCATTTTTAAAAATACGATTACTCAAAGAATCGGACGTATTCGGAAAAGTTTTTTATAGATTCTAAAAGATAATAATCCATACTTACAATGTTTGTTAATTTCAAAGGTGATCTCAGCGGAACTTGGAAGAAGCTGACTAATAAATTTAACAAAATTTTTTATTTTTCCATAGTTTTATCAATTTTTGAAATTTTTTAAAAAATTCAATTTAACTTTTTTCTTCCCAATAACAAAAATCTTCTTTTTTACTATAAATTAACTTTAAATGAAAATTAAAAATATTAAAATATCTCGAAAAATGAGTTAACAAAAAAAAATTTGCCTAAGTGCTCGGAAACGAAAATTGTACCATAAAAAAACTATGAAATTGTATTGACTTTAAACAGGTGTAGCGTCTCCAAAAATTATTTAATGGAATTAAAAATTTAAATTCTTCTTAATTGGAGTATTTCCTTTACAACGATACCCATTTTGTATGATTTGATGAAAAAAAATTTTTGATTTTTGTCCACTAGACGCAACACTGTGCGCCGTGGCAAATGTCACGTAAATTTGTGTGTATCTTGTAACAAAGCTTAGAACAGTACAGATAAAAACAGAATCTTATCTCACAACCTTAAGATAAACGTATAACAAATAAAAAGTTCAATTTCATTTTGAACTTACGTCGGCTCTACGGATGCTACACTATTTAAAATTTTCAAGTGACAATACTGGTGATAGCTGCATTTACATAGCAACAGTTTATGTGCGCTAAATTTTCTGATAAATTGTGTCTTTTAACCTACAATTCTTTTTTGTTCTGTCTTTTGTTTTTAGTGCGGTAAATTTGCTAATAAGTATAATTTTTCGCCAATTAAAAAAATCTTACTTTAAAACAAACAAACAAAATCAGCTGAGTTGAAGTTTTTTAAGCAGATGTACGTCTGCATAATCCACACAAAATTATCTACGTGCAATCCGTCATTTGCTACGGCCACCTTTCGTTGCTTTACGCAAACATAATTCTACCATTATTCTGATTGAATCATGCATTGGTCGAAGTCTGCGATTTGAGAAAGATTGAAAAAAAAATTGTCTAACATTGAAACTTTTATATATATTTTGTAAATAAAGTTATTCTTAAAGAACTTTTAAGTCACTGTGCATTATTTATGTATTTATATACTGACCATAATTAAAGCGAAAAAGCAAAGTAGCGACGTATTTGCTTCAGTGGAACAAACAGAGAGGATAAAAGATCTACTCATTAGGCCAGCATAATAAGGCCGCGGGTAATCAACACCTTTTATGCAAATTTTTAAGTTGTCACTACTGGGAATGTTAATTAAATTTCTAATAATTTTCTTTGAGCTCACAGCTAAGCTTCCTCATGGTGGCTATGATGAAGAGAAAATGGGAAGTAAGTGGGTTTCATGCGAATGATTGATTTGGAATTTGAGCTATGTCTAATTGGAATGTTTTTTCTTTTAATATTTTTTATTATTTTTATTCCTTTCTTTCTGAGGCTTGTTTACCAGCGGTTCTTTATAAGTTTCAATTTGAATTCCAAGCAAAGGAAGTCCGAAGGCTAAAATGCATAAATTCATTAATTACTTTTTCTTGGAGATGGACACGCTCAGTGAGCGTGCATCGAGTCTTCGCTGCAATGCTGGAGTTGGAAGACAGCGCTCTGTGGTGGTTGTTCAAATTCTGGGTCATCTTCGAATGCAAGTTGAGGAAAAAAAAACACAAAAAAAACAGAATATGAAACGGAATGAAATTCAATTAAAATTAATCTGACAATCAAATTGAATGGCGGCCATCCTGTTGGAGGCTCAACAAGAAGTACTAACATTTAAAATTAAACCTCACTCAGACGACATTCTTTATGTTGGCAGTGCTGCCAGCGCCCACCACTTTAGTGTGTCTGCGTTTGTGTGCGCTTGTATGTTACAATATCTGCTTTACTTTTAACAACTTTTTTCTATATTTTTTTTTTTGCTCGTTTAATTGTCCTTTAAGCACAATCCATAATCTAATTAAAAGTATTTGAAGCACGCGAAGCTTAGTGCGACGAAGTGCGAGTACCAAATAAAAGGCAAACAAAAACCAAAAACAACACCATAAAAGTGAATTCTAGAATGCACGAAAAAATGTTCACTGGAATGGAAACAAAAATGTATAGTTTATTTTAATTTGGCTTCATTTAATTAAAATGAAACTTTATAAAAATGTTACCCAACGTCAAGCTATTGCCAAATGATGCACTCGGTGCTGGACAAACAAGCGACTCGCCCGCCACACTGACGCTGACACCTTCAGGCATTTTAGTACGTTGTAGTATTTTGTCCTGTCGCCACGCGACAGAGCGCAAAAACCGAAAACTGCGGTTAATCAAAGTAATTGCAACGGCAAACCGGAGAACATACAACAACAGCCAGTGGTGATGATGTTGTTGTTGTTGGTGTTAGTTTTGTTGATAGCAATGATGACGGTGATGCTACAAAGTAAACGAATTTGCTTGCCACAAATGTTTGACTAAATGCTTGTAAGCTTAACTAAGTAAACTCTAAGCCACAACAAACAAAAATGTACTCCATCCAAGACAGAGAGAAGATACATGCGCAAAATATGGTCTTCTATATGTCTTACCGCTTTATTTTATACTAGCAAATACCTGCTGCTTCGCCTAAGCATTAAATGCCATGTAAAAATTTAAATCTTAAAATTAAAGTATTTTGTTGTATCTTCAAATGCACTGAACCAAAAAGTTACATTATATTAATGAAAAGGTGCATTAATTTCAATGAATTATTCATTGATTTTGGTCCAATGAACTGTGGTCATTGATTTCAATGAATTTTCTTCATACTTTAATGATTAGTTCATTAAACTTAGTGATTTTCAATGAATTCTTCCTTGAATATCAATGTACACTTCATTGAATTCAATGAACACGTTCATTAAAAAAATGCCTAAATTAATGATTTTTTCATTGAATTTAATGTAAAGTTCATTGAATTCAATGTAAGGTTCATTGAATTCAATGTTTAGTTCATTGAATTCAATGTATAGTTCATTAAATTTAATGTATAGTTCAATGAACCTTACATTGAATTCAATGTATAGTTCATTGAATTCAATGTATAGTTCATTGAATTCAATGTATAGTTCATTGAATTCAATGTTTTATAGTTCATTGAATTCAATGTATAGTTTATTGAATTTAATGTATAGTTCATTGAATTAAATGTTTATTTCATTGAATTTAATGTATTAAGTTCATTGGATTTTATGTATTTAGTTTATTGGATTCAATGTACAGTTCATTAAATTTGATGTATTCAGTATTGAATTCCATGTATATTTCATTAAATTTAATCTATTTAGTTTATTGGAATGAATGAATGAATCTATACATTAATTTCAACTAACTATTTGTTAATCCCTCTCTAAACATTTTTAAAATAAGGAAATAATTACAATTTCAACAATATTTTTTTATTTTAAAGAGTCAATTAATATACAAATTTTCGAAGATTTTGAATAGTTTTTAAATTTATAAGAAAATAGACGGCAATAAACTCCCACAAGAGAGTGCATGCCGCAGGATATTTTAACTGAAATATTTGAAAAATTTTAAAGCACACATCTACGGCTCTAATAAAACTAGCAAATTGAAATTTTACACCATCCATGATCACATAAAATTGTTGGAATGAGGAGAAGTTCTTCTCTCCAACAGCAAGGATTAATGGTTGAATATTTTCGCCTTTAGTTTTTAAAAACTCAATATGATCCTCGACTTCCTGGATGCTGCATCCAACAAAAACGAATGCCTCTTGGGAACTGGTAATTGTATGCTTTAGGAAAGTTTTCCTTCCAAAGTTGTCCTTACTGCATACTTTTTGAGTGGACACCAAATACCCATGAAGGCTCCAAAGAAGCTTCATAGCAGTACTGTCTGGAAAAATATTAATTGAAAAAAATAACTATTTATTTATTTAGCCTCGAGAAAATTAAGCTTACCACTGTAATTAGTGAAATCTTCAATTTCTGCCAACTTGGCCCGCACAGCTTTATATTTTATGTGGTTTTCAACCTTTAAAAATGTAAACATTTTTTGAAAATGATGGCAGCAGTCACTTAAAATGCTAGGTATATTTCCTACTATTTACTCATACTAATAGTAATTCAACAGATTTAAATTTTCTTTAACATTAAAAGCGCAATATTTTCTTCACTTTGAATTTAATTTATTATCACCTTTTATCTAAAATTTACACACACAATTGCCACACGTCTTCACAACTTCGCGTTTTACTTCAAACTAAATTGGGAAGGGAATAAATTAGTATACATTGAATTTAATGAACTGAATATATATTGCATTTAATGAACTATGCATTGAGTTTAATGAACTATACATTGAATGCAATGAACTATACATTGAATTTAATGAATTATACATTGAATTTAATGAACTATACATTGACTTTAATGAACTATACATTGAAATCAATGAATAATATATTGAATTCAATGAACTATACATTAAATTCAATGAAATATACATTAAATTCAATGAACTATACATTGAATTCAATGACCTATTCATTGAATTTAATGAACTATACATTGCATTTAATGACCTAAATATTGAATTCAATGAATTGTTCATTAAAAATCAATGTATGGTTCGTTAAAATTTGATTTACAACTGGAATCAATGTACTTTTCATTGATATCAATGAAAAGTCCATTAAAATAATGAAAACAAATCATTGATATTTATTTAGACATTTTTAATGAATATAACTTCATTGATTTCAATGAACAGTACGTTAAAAACTATGAGAAATTCATTAAAATTCAATGATTTTTTCATTATAATCAATGAATTAATTTTAACGTATGCTGTTCATTAAATTTATTTTTTCTGTGTGCAAAATATAAAAATAATTGTGTTTGTTTAATAATGAAAATATGTTATATATATAAGAAAATTACTTTATTTAATTTTGATTGTCTTCTTTAAACAGTATTGTTATGGTGACATAAAGAAGCTTGGCTTTTTCTGTACTTTGATTTTATAATAAGTCCTGCATAATAGGATTATGAAAAAATATTAGTAAAAAATTTTTTAAATTTGTAATTAAAAAATGTAATTTTTTTAACTTATATTCTGAACATGAATATATTCTGATTAAGTTTTGAAAAATTTCCATTATTATGACATCGAACTTTTGGCTATATCTCAAAAACTATAGATTTTCTCAGTTTTTATGAAAAGTCGTTAAGAAAAGATTTTTCGAAAATATTTTGTACTTATATCTAGTATATTGAAAAAATTCCCTTTATTATGTCATCAGAACTATTTAGATATCTTGAAAACTACAGATTTTATGAATATAACACATTTTCTTTAGAATTAGAATGAGAAAAACCGATTGAAATTTCAATTTTTGAATTTGCAAGCAAACATCTCCGCCATTTTCAAATCGATATTCATCAAATTTCCTTTGTCTGAAAGGTCAATCAAGTGAATTTGGAAAAATGAAAAAAGATTTAACGTTACTTCATCAATTCAGTGTTTTATATTGTTTTCACAAAACCTCTAAAATATTCAAATTGTGCTCAAAAGTAGGCCAAAAGTTTTTTTGTTGTAATTTTTTTTTTCTATCGTTAAAAATCATGGGCTACCACCCCATATTTTTTTTTTAGTTTTTCAAAATTTTATTATATATTTTACAATGTTCTCAGCTTAAAAAATTATTTCTGTGAACTTTTCCTAATTTCCTCTTTTCTATTCTTCTTATTCTTACTCTGCTATTTTTTTTTCCCCTAAATAACATTTGTATGCTTTGGTTTGATAATAATTTTTCTTTTGTAAATTCGAGCTATTTTTTAGTATCATAATAATGTAATAGTTTTTAATTTGTTTTTAATTATTTCTGATGTTGTTATTTCCATTGTCAAATGCGGCATGCAAAAGATTTATTCTTATATGTCTATATACATAAATCTATATACATAAATCTATATACATAAGTACTATATACATAAATCTATGTTTTCAGTCATTTATTTATCTATTTAGCATTTTTATTGATTTAAAGTACTCTCCGGCAGACGCAAGGGTCACAGACCCCTTACTGCCATATATGAATTTTTATGCTATTCGGAAAAGAAATTAAATACATACTTTACTCTTTACTTTACTCACCATTTTTAGTATAGTTGCCGAAAGTAACCATATGAACTGAATTACCAAATTTTATTCTAATAAGACCGAAACCGTCCGAAATATAGCATTTTTGATGATTTGTGGGCATTGGCATAGCAAGCGGGGGTTAAAGGAGGCAGCTGCCCCCCCCCCGCTTATTTAGCTAGATAAACAATTTAAAAAGAAAACTTCAAAAGTTATTCAAAATATCAGTTTTTTTTACAACGATAATATTTTTGTATTTTATATTTTGCACTTCTTTCTCTCTTCTTCTCTGTGTTTGCAAAAAGATAGAACAAAATGTAGAGTTTCTACTGCAATTTCAATTTGACAAAAATTTGAAAAAAACTATTAAATGAAGTTGAAGAACTTGTTGCTTTGGTCTTGACTGTGCCTGCATCAGCAGCTTCATCTTAGCGTTCATTTAGTGCTCTAAAACGGCTTTAAACGTATCTTCGAGCAACTCACTCGACACAAAAATGGCTCACTCATACACATTCACAAAGATAAGACCGAAGAATTGAATTTGATGGAGGTGGTGAAAAATTTTTTTCTTGCAAGGACAAAAAGAAACATTTTGAAAGAATTAACTTTTTGTACCTTATTGCATTTAAACCATGTAAAGATATATCTAGTCTTGTTTTATAAAATCAACAATTATTTCTTATATTTTCATATTACGATATGAAAGATCCTTTAAAAATGGTCTCTAATATGGAAATTGGAAAAACTTTAAAAAATAATGAAATTTTAATATTTTTTATTTATTTTTATTTTTTTCTTATTTTGAAACTAAAATAAAAAATTTGTTTATTCATATTCATGTTTCTTTTTAGAAATTTTGGTGATTTTGTTTGCACCCCCATTTGTACTTCCCCTCCAGATAAAATTAGCTTCCGACACGCTTGTTTGTGGGCGGTAATGGGGGTATGGGAACATTTTTTCCCTAAAACCATCTCGTACTCGTAACAAATCGACTGCCAAAATCTCAGCTCAATTTAGCTAAAACATAGTGCTTTGCTTTACTCCACGCTTATCCTCTGAAAAGTGGGCGCAAGTAAAGTGGTACACTCTGATTTTTATTACAGTTGCCGAGAGTAATCATATAAACTAAATAACAAAATTTTAGTTTAATACGACCCAAACCGTCTTCACTCCACGCTTATCCCTCGAAAAGTGGGCGTAACTTAAGTGGGACACTCCCATTTTTAGTAAACTTTCCAAAAAGAACAGTGCGAACTAAATTACCAAATTTTAGTCGTATACTACGTTAACATTGGGCCAAATGACTCATTTCAACCCATTCAGCCAAATGAGAAACGAAGTCATCTCATTTCCCATGCAAATTCTCAGTTGCAGTTCAACTCATTTAAAACAAATTAACGCGATTGCATACGTTCTTAAAACTTACTACAAACTATTTCGAACGCATTTAATGAAGAATGGATAAAAACACCGAACACACTAAAACCAATGAAAACGTCAAACAACAAATCATTTTATACACGTGTGTCATCGTCAATATCAAACAGTAAAAACAAAGCAAAGAAGCAGTTGTCAAACGAAATGAGATACTTTCGCAAATAAAAACCAATGTAAGCACTTTTGATTGACTGATTCCAAATGAGTCATTTGGCTCAATTTAAACGTAGTATTATACGACCAAAACTGTTTGAAATATAATATTTTCATTGATTTTTGAGCGGTTAAAGGGGCGTGGAAAACCATTTTTAGAACAGCTGTCGAAAGTAACCATACAAATAAAATTATCAAATTTTAGTCTTGTACGAAAAAAATCGTCTGATATATAGTATTTTTAGCATATTGTAGACGTGAAAAGTAGGATTGGCAAAATATAAATAGCATATCATGATTTCGTTTAAATAACAAATGGTTTGGTGCCTATATCGCCTAAATCGGTTCAGTGGTTATTGCGTGATTGTAAAACATCCGTGCAGTGTCACAACGCTTTTAAGAGCATAGATATATAGTATACATAGATAGACTAATACAATCTCAAGTCGTGAAAAGTTAGCTGGCAAGGCTACAAAACATAATTTATGCCTATAACTGAATTCTGGCAACTCCCTCAAAATAGTTGCAAAGAAATTTAATCAACATTGTATGACAGCAAGAATCTCCCTAAAAGCAATTACACAACATGGCTGCCGTGTTATATTGAGAGAAGCTCTCCCGACAAAGAGAGGAAGCCTTTGTTTGCTGTTGTGTAGCGCTGCTTGTTAAATGAAAGCATCAAATAAAATACGTGAATTTTGTAATAATTACAGAAAAGACTTTGCCAAAAAGTCAGCTATGACACTAGAAATTATCATAAGAATTGAATAAACAGGAGTTATCAAAATTATCAAATTGAAATCAAAGAATTAATATAAAGAATTATTAAAAAATAATCGGGTCAGCGGTTACCTTCAAATTCTGGCTTCAAATTTCGTGAGTCTTCTTTTATATAATAGTATAGATGTAGATATATCCCGATAATACTTTCCCTCAGGAATCTATTTTCTAAAGAACAAAATATTCATTATTTCTTATTTAACACGAATAAATTGAAATATTTATAACTTTCTAAAATCATGTTTTAAAATAAGTAGTTTTTACATGTTCCAAAACTTAAAATAGTTTCCATGGTTTGAAGATTTTACTAATGAATTTCCTGACACCACATTTGGCAGTACTTTCTGAGCAATACCTTTTAACTAATGCGCACACACCTTATAATAAGTTTTACACTCATTCCCAACTTTATCGTGGCCGGGAAAAATAAAATTTGAAAAATATTTCTGCTCCAGCTTAAAAATATATATTTTTTAACTATTCGTCTGCATTTTTACATGTCCGTCTGTCTACCTGTATTCCAAATTATCCTTCTATCGGTATGTTTGCTTTTGAGAGTCCGTCCTTTACACATTTATTTAATTTTGCAATATAAATCAGAGCACAAAAAAATTCACCTAAGGTCTTATAAGATTTCTGCAAAAACCGGTTTACTGTGGTAAGGTAGATGTCATCAGTGGCTTATCGGTCATGCCTGAACAATTGCAATTCAGAATTGTGTACAGGTGTTGGAGGCCTCGCAACTACATTGTATCTAAGAAATACTTGGTTACGTTATGTGTTCATTTACCACTGGGTTGTTTTCAGTGTGCTCTTTAAAGCGCTCATTAAACATACTCATACTCAGTATGGGAGAGTATAAATTTGCAAAGCTACCCGACACCAGTGTTGCCAGGTTAGGGGATTTCCTCCCTAGATTTAGAGGTTTTTTAACTGTGTTGGGAGATTTTAGGGATAATGAATCTTTAGGAGGTTTTTTAGGGAAATTTAATGTTTTTATGGGTTTTTAGGGATAATTGAAAAATTTACCTTTGAAAATAAAGTTTTCTTACTTTTCCTTAAAATAATGTAAAAATTTAAGAAAAGAAGATATTTGACTTCTTGGGTATTTCAGCAACAATTTATAAAGACAGCTAAATTGGCAGCACTTAAAATTAATTACCAATCATTTCCCACTTCACTACAAACTCGCTTTGCACTTTACTTGCAATTGATTGATTCCGTGTAAAAACTAAAAACAAAGCAAGTCGGCCTTTGTAGTCTAGTGAAGAGTGCGCTGGACTATCAATTCAGAGGTCCCGGTTCGAATCCGGGTTAAGGCATGGTTCTTTTTGCTTTTTTTGTGCTTTGCTGTAATTAACACTTATTGAAACAAAAAAACCACAAATAAATTGTGGAAAATGTTGAATTAAAGAACAGGAGCAACTGAGCGCTGGAAATACTTGCCGAGGTTAAAAGCAATTCCCATTGTCTTTCAAGTTTGTTCCGCCTAATCGATAATTTACGTATGGTTCCAATCAATTCTTCCTCTAATAATCTATCCCCTTCCTTTCAGGTCAAAGACCAAACGTTGTTTGTATAACTGTGGGTTTAGACCGCCTGAAAGAACGAAAAATTCATCGCGAACAGTTTATTGCAATAAATTCTTCGTTCGGAGTACTGTTTAGACCGCACAAACAGCAATCGCGAACAAACATTGGAAGCCATCTTGTATGTTCAGGCGGTGTAAACAGCAATTAAGGCGCATGCCTTGGTTCTTTGATCTTTTAGAAAAAAAAGTATGGGAAAAAAAGAAATGCCCAAAAATATATCAAAAAGTAGGAGACGCAACCTCCTTTCAAAAGTAAGACTTCATTTTAATGACAATGTCTCATTGAACAATTGAGAACTATACAGCAACTTTCTGCCCTTGTTAAAGACGTCCAACAGCTCAGCCCTTAAAATACATAGGCTTGCATTGCAGTTGCACTACTTTTTAGTTGCCCCGTATATAATTTTTGTATGTTTTTCGAAAAAAAATTTTAGGGCAATTTTAGGGGGATTTGAAATTCAATCTAGGAATAAATGGTTAAAGGTACCTGGCAACACTGCCTGACACCGCAATAGAAACAATGAAAAACACAATAGCAGAGAAAAAGAGAGATAAAGCTTTATGCTGCTTGTGTGTCTAACAATTTAATGAAACAATGATTTGTATGTTTGGTTTGTTACAACTTTAATTTAGAAATTTAGATTTAAATAATTTTTAATGGTTTTTTAAAATTGAAGGATGCAAGATTTTAAGTTAAGCATGTAGCTTTATATTAGTGAAAGAAGTACTAAAATCGGTTTAGTAGTTTTGAAGTTTAGCGTCGTCGCAGATACGTGAGAAGCCTTTTATACAATAGTATAGAGCATAGATAACAAAAATGCACACCAACGCCAAGCAAGACACGAGAAGCAATATAATTTTGTATATTAAAAAGAATTGCTTCTCGTGTCTTGCTTGTCGTTGGTGTTCATTTTCGTTACACAAAAAAAAATTGGTAAGTTTAGTTCTTGCGTAAAGCAATTAAAAAAAAAATACTTGTATACATCAATATTATCCAAGGATATGCCTCTATCAAATTCCTATGTACAATAGCTTGATAAATCCGAATATCAAGACTATTTTTAATTTTGCCACGTTGTTTTTGAAATATTGCCAGATGAGTTTTTTAGTCGAAATTAAAAGGGCATTCCAATAAGTTGCAAATATCTCGCAAATCATACTAATCAAATGAACTAAACAGTTTGTCCTAGAGCTATAAAGACCTTAACTTGGTTTAAAAACTTCAGTAAAATGATTAAATCGCTAAAATAAGCTTGAAAATCATTACCAAAATAAAGCTTGAAGCTTTGTGAACACGCATTTTCTATGTATATTTAAGCACTAAGAAATTAAAACAAATTTTTAAACGGTTATATCCCCTAAACTATAAGAGATAGAGCAAAATCAGTCCTGTGGCTAGAGTAATTATAAACATTTTGGTATATAAACCGTCCTTGTGTGATGTGTGGTTTTAGAGTTATGGCGAAAAAAACATGTTAAAAACTTTCAAATGCTTCCAGAATCTAAACTGTTTGCCTTAGAGCAATATTTGTTTGTGTCGATAAGTCGAAAGCAAGGCTAGATATCGATAAAATATTCTTAATTCATTACCAAAATAAAGCTTTAAGCTTTGTACGACGTATTTTCTATATATATTTATCGTATAAATTTTAAAAGCACTAATAAATTCAAATAAATTTTCATCCTGCTGTATCTCCTAAACTATTATAGATAGATGCAGTCCTGTGGCTAGAGTAATTATAAACATTTTGGTATATAAATCGTTCTTGTGTGATGTGTGGTTTGTGAGTTACGGCGAAAAACTTTCAAATGCTTCCAGAATCCAAACGGTTGGTCCTAAAGAAAAAGGACCTTAATTTTGCTAGATATCGATTTATTTGCTCGATGCATTTTCTATATATATTTTATGTTTACATTTTTTTTAGCACTAAAAAATTCAAACAAATTTTTAAAGATTTTACTACACGGCGTATGAGTAACATTATTTCAAAAAGTTCGTGGAAGCATCCGATGCAATGAATATGAACAAAATGTTAAATGAGATTCTTCTAACAAGTAAATAATCTAATCCCTTTTAGATTTGCGTATATAATTTTTCGCACTTCTACTGTGCTACTATGTCGGCCACATACACATTTATTTTAATAAATTTTCTTAGTTTCAAAGAAATGTCCTTTAATGACCTGTTTTATGCTGTGTCAACTTTAAGCGCATCGATAATAAAACTGTAAACCGCATCAAATCTTCTACGGAAGTACACATTTCGCCGCCTTTGCTTCCTGTTGCAGCTGTTTGCCGCCTTGCATGGCGGCAGTTTGCTTCACACCATTTCTTACCACTTCCCACCACTGCACTTCCGCTCAGTGTCACAAAAGCAATGCCATAGCATCAGCTTTTCTTGTACTCCACTTGTTGTTTTTTTTTTGCATTCTCAACTCTTTATTTTTCAATTTGATTTAAATTTTTTTTACAGTTTCTTTGACGTGTTTTGCCTGATTTTCTTTCTTCTGCTACTCATTCAGTGCGTTTCTTTTGATATGCTCCATTTTTATATTGTTATTTTTTCTTATTTTATTTTGCCTGTCAGTGAAGCAAGCCAAGTGCAAGCAGCGAAAACAGGAAAACAGAAAACATTTTGCCAACTCATTTTGGCCATTTGCTGGAACTGTTGGAGCAACCACTGAAATTTTTCTAACCCACACAATTTTCCGAAGCACGCCGTCTTTTCGTACAAGATAGCTCGTTTGGCTGCTGGCATTTTTTCGCCGAGATTGATTTAATTGAAATTCTTTGGCGCCCATTCCAGCTGCTGGACAAAAAACGCAAAAATACTGGCCATGGCGGAGAAAACAAAAAATCCACCAACTGAAAGTTATTAAATAGTGAGAAAAAAGTCATTAATTATTTTTTTCCACAAATTTTTTTGCATAGTTTTGTGGTTGGCAACAAATTGTTGCGAAAATTAAGTTTAGCTTCAGCTTTGCGCAAAAAACTTGTGAAGAAAAAAGATCAGTAGAAAAAAAAAATGAAACATTTTTTCAAAGCATACGTTATAAGAAAATGTCGACACATAATAAGCATTTATTTAAGTGTGTTTATATTGTGACCCGATGCGATAAATATACATAAGTACATATGTATGTAAATGCTTGGCCACGACTGAAGTAGCAAATCCAACCTCAGTTCGAAAAATATTTGTTGCTGTTGTTGTGTTGCATGAACTTCGATTGAACTTTTTGCCCAGCAAACGACTTTGGCAGTCACGAAATACTTGCTGCTTGTAGCGGGGGAAGGGTGGTCGCTTGGTCGCATTCTTCAATCTTGTTGATCCTTTTGCTTTACTTAACAATAAATTCAACTTCAAAAGTTTCAATGAAATATTCTGTGGCAATAATCATGGTAAAAAGAAATAAAATACACACACACAAATACAATACAAAGAATTGCAACAACAATGAACTTAACAAGATTTAACCCTGGTATTATATAGTATTCTGTTTATCGATATTTTGTCGTGAACTTAAGTTGTTATTGTAGACAATTGGAAAATGCAACAGAATACAATTCCGATAGCTTAGCAGGCATAGCAAGAGGCAAGAAGAATTGGCGTTCAAAATAATGAGCGACAATACGAGGTGAAGAACTTTAAAGTATAGCGGCCATTGCAAGCCTTAAAGCAAGTTTTTTAAAAAAAATTTGCCTCATGCTTTTTGATTTGTCTGAAATTTCGGCTATAAGTTCGTATTGAAATTATAAGAACTCAAAATTGCTCCATTTTTTTAAAGTCATTCATCGCGAAATAATGGAGATGCCAATTTTGTCCAAAAGCAAAAATCGTAAAAATGAGGTAATTTTTAATAAAACGTATCTTTATTGTTTATCATCCGATTTTAATGAATAAAGTATCGTTAAAATGCTATTTTAGTTAAATTCTTAAAAACGTTTTGACGTTTTTGGTTTTTTCACCAGGCTTGCCCACTTTTACTACAACATTAATTTTTTCAAATTTCTTTGTTTCTTATATAAAGCAAGATTTTATCCTAAAAAAGAAATTTAAATTTTGATATAGAAAAACAATTTTTTCGTAATTATAATTTATTGTAACATAAGGGGTGTTCACAATCCGGAGCTCTTTCGGAGCTCTTGTGCAAAAAAGCCCAATTGTTTTCAAAAAAGAGCTCTACAATAACAAAATACACGTGCTGTCAAAATTGCGCTTTTTTGCAAATGGAGCTCCGACTATGGCCTGTAGTTCTTTTGCTGAGCTCTTGTACCAAGTACCAATAAATTAAACATATCCCGTAATACTGTAAATTTTAATATTTTTATTGATATTATTGAAGCATCAGCTAAATACCAGCAAAAATATAACAAGCAAGTAAAAAATTATCAAAAGCTTCGTCGGTTTTTAAACATCATAAAATATTTGATACATTAGCTGCATTCCATTCGCTTCAAAATAATCCAGATTATTTTTTTTATATGCAAAGCAAAAACAAAAAAACAAAAAACAAATTGCTATCCATATAAAATTGTGATATAGCCGTTAAAAAATTTGAAACACAGGTGCCGCACCTGTATATTTTTATGAGCTGTCATTTCATTTTTTGAATTATTTGTTTGTTTGATACAATGACTATTAGGTAGCCATGACAGCTACCTATTTTCTCAAGAGCTGCGACCATCGAATGTTAAACAAAAGATAACAGAACAAACCGCGTGTGTCACACACATTGGACGCATTCAGCGGATCCAACAATTGCACTTAAATTATTTATATAATTGCATAATATTAATAATTAAATTAAATAATTTACAATTTTCCCGACGTTTAGAGTAGAACACATTCAGAGAAAAACATCGTTCACTAAGGTATCGCTACCATAACAGCTCACAACAGTTTTGAACAACACACGTTCTCATGACACCTAATAGTTATTGTATCATGATTGCTTGCTTGAATTTAATTTTGACTGCAACGGTAGTTCTACGAGTCGTTTTTCTTGCCGTTCCTTTGAGAAAATTTGTTATCGCGATTATATTATGGCGAAGGGAACGCAGCTAATATGTTGCTTGAAAACTCAATTCCACATCACTAACTATCTTTAAATTGATTTTGTCTGTGTGTTCACAGTTTGTAGCTCTTTTTTGACAACAATTGCGCTTTTTTGCACAAGAGCTCCGAAAGAGCTACGGATCGTGAATACCCCTATACATTAGTTGCGTTTTTTCCAACACTTAAATCCGATGTGTGTTCACAGTTTGTAGCTCTTTTTTGACAACAATTGCGCTTTTTTGCACAAGAGCTCCGAAAGAGCTACGGATCGTGAATACCCCTATACATTAGCTGCGTTTTTTCCAACACTTAAATCGGATGTGTGTTCACAGTTTGTAGCTCTTTTTTGACAACAATTGCGCTTTTTTGCACAAGAGCTCCGAAAGAGCTACGGATCGTGAATACCCCTATACATTAGCTGCGTTTTTTCCAACACTTAAATCCAATTTCCATATAAACAAAATCCTGCTATGGATGTAGATTTTGTAAACTTGTAGTTTGAAACATCACAGCTAGATGGCGTATAATGAAGTAAGTGATCGGAGCAATCATTATTGACACTCTCATGTTTGTATTCAACGCCATCTAGTTGTCAAATACTATTCATAAGCAGCAAATCAAAATCCAAATCCAGATTTGGATGTTGAAAAAAACGCAGCTTTTATATAAAGCAAGATTTTCATATCGTTAGAGATATTAAGTCAATATTTTGAACAAAGTTGTTTTTCTTATTGAAGTTCATAATTTGTTCATAAAAGCTAATGAATTTAACCTCTAATTTTAAACTGTTTGATTTATTTTTTCGTTTTCTCCACATTAATGTGTATGAGAGTAGTAAAAAAAATTTAGTACCATTTCAAATACACAGTGACGCAATATTCAACTTTTTGACTCCAAACAAAAAATCACTTATACCAGCCGAAAGTACTCGATGAGAGGAGAAAAGTAATTTCTGGATTTTGCTAGATTGGTTGCCGTTCGTTTTTTATGAGCCTCTATAGTTTTTTCGTCAAATTGGATTTTGAGCACTTTTTTGCAATTTTCTTCTATTTTTCGCATGGCCATAGCTCGAAAAATGCTGTGAATTTTTATTTGCAATCTTCAGCAAAGTTGTAGCTCTTGACTCGGCCAACAAAAATGCTGAATATATTGAGTCGGAAAAATTTCATGCTCAAAACCCCAAAAATGTCGAAAAAACTACCACTTTTTTCACCGATTTTTTCCGTTTTTCGACTACAGCTCTTGAACTATTGAAAATTTTACCAAACAATCATGCAAAGAAATGTAGCCTATTAAATTATAAACAACTTTTCAGTACATATCAACTTCATACGACCACTCCTTGATACGGATTTTGCCATACAAATGTGATTAATTTTCATTTTTTGTTTTGATTTTATTATTTTTAAAAAAAGTGGTAATTTTTTCGGCATTTTTGGGATTTTGAGCATGAAGATGAAATTTTTCCGACTTAATATATTCAGCATTTTTGTTGGCCGAGTCAAGAGCTACAACTTCTGTGTAGCTTCTGTTGTGATATCGTACAGTTTTCAACAATTTCGCCGTTAAATTTATTATAATCCATCTTAAAACAAAAAAGCCACAACGATTTATCGTAAAGAGCTTCTAATTGCGCAAGCAGACGCATACACAAGCTGATGCATCTTGAGGCCCAAATAAGATAAGCAAGCTTAAACACAGAGAGCAAAAGACAGAAACTAAGCTATAAACATGCTTAACCCATTAATGACAAAGTATGATAAATCATGCATAATAGCTGCGGTTTTTTTTACAACATCCAAATCTAGATTTGTATTTTGATTTTCTGC
This sequence comes from Dichetophora obliterata, assembly GCA_963920525.1. NCBI lineage: Eukaryota > Metazoa > Arthropoda > Insecta > Diptera > Sciomyzidae > Dichetophora > Dichetophora obliterata. The sequence continues at coordinate 14,916,236 of OY986435.1, read as the reverse complement.
TCATGAAAAGTATTTGAAAACTAGATGGCGTTGAATGCAAACATGAGAATGTCAGCAATGCTTTTTCCGATCACTTACTTCATTATACGCCCCTAGCCGTGATGTTTCAAACTACAAGTTCACAAAATCTAAATCCATAGCAGAATTATGTTTGTATGGAAATCGGATATGGGTGTTGGAAAAAATGCGGCTATTGTTTTATAGGAGACTAGCTGAAACCCGGCGCGTTGCTGCCCCGCCCCGTTTCCAAACACCCATCAAATGTTAACATTGTACATAGCATGTTTAAATTGTGGTTAAATACTAAATCTGTGCTACCTATAATTCCAAAGCTATTCGATAAATCATAAAGTAACTTAATCATAAAAGCCATTACTTTTGATTGGAAAGAGATATTGGGGTAATTTTTTCACATAAATTACTTTTAAGACTTGAATTTTTTGTAAAAGATATAAAAACAACATTTTGAAAAAAATAAATTTCGCCAAAAAAATCAAAGGGTTTCCTTGTTGTTTTGATGACAAAAATATTAAAATAATTTTTGCACGTAGCTGGAAGAATTTTTGCAAATAAATGCTATGTCATATGAAAAGTAGCCAGATGTGTAATTTTTAATTTATTTCATTTTTACAACAACAATTTTTGAGTAATTTTTTGAGTAAAAAGTCAATATTTTGGACCTTTCTTGACATAATTATAAAACATAGTTTCACTGACTAAAAGGTACAGTTCAACCCATTTTTGTAAAGTATATTTATTGAACTTTTGAACAAAAAAAATTTGAATCAAATATATTAATGGACAGAGGAGATATTTGCATCCAAAGACCAAACTTTGATTTTCATGGCGTTTTTTTCTCATTCTTTGGTAACGATGTTTTATGAAAAAGTCGTTGTACTGAAAATTTCTACAATTTTGAGTGTGTTTTTGATGCCAAAATAACAGAAATTTTTTTAAATAAAAAAAAAACTCCGATAAAAAATTATTATATTAACAAAATTGCCGGTAGTTGAAAAAGTTCGGAGGGGGCGTGGCAAAAAATAAATATGTAACATTTTAAGTTAGAATAAATTTAATATGTGCACCTAGTTTGAGCAAAATCCGTTGGGCCAAACAAACAAACAAACAGAAAATGATTTTTATTACTATAGATTGTCAATTGTATGAAAAAATAGATTTTTAGTCATAAATTTTGATTATTTGAGATATAGGCTTTGGCAGCAAATGTTGTAAATTTGATTGGAAAGAGATATTGGGGTAATTTTCACATAAATTTTTTTTGACTTTTTGTAAAAAATATGAAAACAACATTTTGGAACAAATTAATTTCGCGAAAAAAATCAGAAAGGGTACCCTTGTTGTTTTGATGACAAAACGAGTAAAATAATTTTTGCGCTTAGCTGGAAGAATTTTTGCAAATAAATGCTATGTCATATGAAAGGTACGCCGATGTGCAATTTTTAATTGATTTCATTGTATGATGCCAGGCATAGTACCCTAAAATTTCCGTTTAAATCGGTCGACCCGCTTTTGCAGTTAGTGGTTACATCAAGAGTGGTTACATAAGACTTGTATTCCTCGGCAGACGTTGTTCGGCCCCAGACCGCCTTAATGCCATATACGAAAATGTCAAGAAATGCCAAAAATATTCACCATTTTCAGTATAACTGCCAAAAGTAACCATATGAATTAAATTACCAAATTTTAGTCAAATACAATCAAAACTGTTTGAAATATAGAATTTTTGTTGTTTTGTAAGCGGTAAAAAGGGGTGCGGGAAAATTATTTCCCTTAAACCATCTCGTACACGAAACACATCGACTGCCAAAATTTTATCTCAATTTAGCTAAAGCCTGGCGCACTTTGCTTCACTCTACGCTGACCCCCCGAAAAGTCAGTTTAACTAAAGTGGGACAGGCCTATTTTTCAATCGACCAGAAGTAAATTTTAATGATTTCTCAAAAAGTGGGTGTGGCTATATAGCGATTACGCCCCTTTTTAGTACAGTTGCCGAAAGTAACCATACAAACTTAGGTATCACATGTTAGTCTCATACGGCCAAAATTGCTTGAAATATAGTATTTACACTGATATGTGGGCGCAAAAAGTGGGCGTGGAAACCAATTTTTTGTACAGTTACTGCCAGTAACTACACAAACCAAAGTACCAAATTAAAGTCTTATACGACCAAAACCGTCTGAAATAAACCATTTTCATTTATTTGTGGGCGGTAAAAGGGGGCGTGGAAACCCATTTTTAGTACAGTTGTCGACAGTAACCCTACATACTAAATTACAAAGTTTTAGCCTTATACGACCAAAACCGACTGAAATATAACATTTTTATTGATTTGGGGGCGGTAAAAGGGGGTGTGGCAAAAATTTTTTCCTCAACCATCTCGTACCTGAAACAAATCGACTGCTAAAATTTCAGGTCAATCGGTCCAGTAGTTTTGGAGGCTATAGGCATCAGACACACATCGTTTTGCTTTTTATATACATAGATATTGATTTGTGGGCGGTAAAAGTGGGCGTGAAAACATTTATATATAGTGTTTGCCTCTTGGAGCACCTACGCAGCAAGTTTAACTGTAAAAATGTGTAGAACTCCGGAATTGTCATGATTTCGAAAAAGTGGGCGTATTTATATGATGACCACGCCCATTTTTTGTCCACTTACCGACAGTAACCATCTGAACAAAATTACCAAATCTTAGTTTTTTACGATTGAAACCGTCTGATATATATCCTTTTTTTGTTTGTGATCGATGGAGCAAATTTGGCTTGTATGGGAGGTACCACGCCCCCTTCTCCAATCGTTACGAAACCTCACAGGAACACTCTCAAGATGTGGCTTTATTTTCCCTGAAAATTTCATAAAGATCGGTTCAGCGGTTTTGGAGTCTATACGTGATATAGCCACATACCCACCCACATACCCACATACATACATCCATTTTTATATATATAGATTAAGACTTTTTTAAAATTAAGTGGTTTTTCTTAATAGCAGCTAGATGCAGCAGGTTTTTACAGAAACAGAAGGTAGAAGTATGATTTTTTATGATTGTTATAGCCTTCGACTTTAATAATGCTTAATTAGCTAGATATTTTCTACTAAATTTTACTTAAATTGTCATTCCTTCAAAAATTTACAGTCATATTTCAACGATTTTTCTTTTTTTATTTATGAACATTTTTTATTGTATTTTATACCAAATTCAATGGCGATTAAGACATGAAAAAGTTCAAAAAACAAAACCTTGAAATTTACTTTTTGCTCGAAGTTATTATTGTTTAAACTTGACTTTATTTTTTAGGTTTTATTGAGCTTATTTTTGTTAAAAAAGTTTCTAATTTGACGAATTTTATAAAAAAAACCATACAATACATCCATACATTAATACCACATTCATAATACATGTTTTATAATCTGACGAATAGAAATTTTTTTTATAAAATTTAAAAAAAAAGAAACACAAATGTCATCCTAGAATTAAAAAAAGCGCACTGTGTAGTATGCTTAGTATGCTTTTTCCAAAAGAAGTTCTAAAATAAACATCTAAAGTTTTTTGGTTTAGTTTTTCGCCCCAATTTGTGCAATATTGCAAAGAAATTTGAAAAATGCCAATCAAGTTAGTTTTTTTGTTATATAAACATCAAGGAAAAAGAAAATATAATTTAAAAAGTGCTTTAGTTAAAATTTCACGCTACGAAATGAAAATTTTCCAATTTGTGAATTTTCTAATATTTTAAAGTTTTTTTTTATTTTTCTACTTACAGACCCCTTATGCGTTTCTGATCATACGCTTCGCAATATTACTAATACAATTAGTAATTTTTAATATATAGAATATTATCCAAACCACCTTTCATATACTTTCACATACCCGCTTCAGAATAATTCATTTATATTTTGTTTATAAAAAATGTGTAGAATAAAATAGGAGTTTTTAAGAATATACTTCTCTCAAAAGTTCAACTAAAAATGACCAAGTTAAGAGATTTTTTGAAATTTTTTGAGTAAGGCTTAGAGAAAAATAATTGTTGTCCGTTATTCTTACGCTATTTAACAGAGTAAAAATAATTTTTTTTAAAATCGGTGTTTGATAAATTTTAATTTTGGCCGTCTAAATGCATGAAACCCCCCAATTTGCAATGCTTGTCCGTCTGTAGACATGAAAACAGCCGTAGGTTTTGAGCTAACGTCTTTAAATTTAGTACATTTGCTTTCTCTTTAAAACAAAGGCCAAGTTCGAAATTCAACAAATATTTCATTTTCTTATGGTCTTTGCAGACTGGTCTTCGTCGCATTGCATTTGAGAGCACGCACCACCGACTATTACAAGGACCTTTTCCATGTGATGTGGTGAAGAAATGACAAAGAATTGACAAAGCTGGAAGGTTTTTTTTCGCAATGCGATCCAGCTCCGTCAGAAAAGAAACATATTTTGTGAATGACTTCTAATAAATTTCTTAAGAAAGAGATCAACTCCTGTTGAAATTGAAATACGGAATGAAAAAATTACACAGTGAAGAAAAACTTGGTATAAGACATAGTGGAGGTTGTCTTGGTAGCCAAGTTATTTCTGGTTATTTTTTTTTTTTTAAAAGAATTAAATAGTTTTCATTCGGTTTCACCCAATTTGGCTTTGAACTTTTTGTTTCCGAATACATTACACTTTTTCAAAGAAATCATACGAGTACTTAATCAATATTATTGCATTCTATGTATCAATAAGTATTTCAATTCTAACGATTATTATCTATTCCAATTACCAATTACAAATTTGAATATATAGGCGAAAATAGGGCATAAGAAAAGAAATATGCAATTGTTTCTTCAAATTAAAGTTTTCACAATTAATCACCAACCATTTTTAGATTTTCAAAAAGAATCATTAATATGTTTCTACCTTCGTTGAACTATTGAGAGACAAAATTTTATTATCCGATTTAACCTTGCATCAAAAGTTGCATTGTAAATGGTGCAAAATACTAATTTTCTCAACCAAATAAAATCGCATTATTCTTAAAACGCAACACTGTGCTACAGAGCGTGCTGCCAGACTGATATAATAATAAGAGATTAATTTTAAGCTCCAATGCTGCCAGACACATTGCCTACAAATAATCCATACATTTCACCTTTCAGCAAATACTCTTTTTTAAGTGTTTGCAATTTTTGGTATCCATTTTGATATGTTACAGATATTTCACTGAAATCATAGCGAGTTCGCCGACATTCTTCAATCATTTGTCTGTTACACATGAATTGCTTCAAGCGCACAACTAAAATGAGAAATCACAAATTGTTGCTATTAAAATTGCCCCAGGTCAAGAGCCGCAGTCTTTATAGCCAAACGTGCCCCAAGCAATGCATGCATGAAGGGCAGACGATATACAATGAAAAGTAGATAAATTCGACAATTTCTGTAGATATAACAAAATGTTTGCGGAGAAAATAACACACAAAGCAACGAATGCAAGGAAAAATAAGTAGAAGGAAAAAAGCAGTAACAATTTAAAAACTTGAAAATTGAAAAATGTTATCGATTATGGCTGAAACGTGACTCGAAATGCAATATATATTCCCTCAATTTTTGTTTACGTACTTGCAACGTAAATAACACATACATGTGTGTTAATACGAATGAGCATTTTGTACGTCAAAGATATAGACTTTCAGAATTGCTTTTTGGCTTGGCCACATGAGTTCGAATAGCCAACTCTGCTGGAAGGTTTATGTCTTTTTCTTCATATTTAGCTGTAATAATTATAGTTTCCGCTATAATTAGTAAAATTTAATGTACAGACTGCTATGTAAATTGTCCGACCAATAATCATTTTTTCTCACTGCCATTAACAGTAACAGATTTGTCATTGTTTTTTCACTTGTATTCACTTCATTTCATTAAGTCCTGCTCAGTTGCTAAATTGGTGAAGTTGGCAGCTATTGACGCGAAGGCACCTTTCAAAAATAAGTGCTAAGCTGATATGTGGAAATTAGCTGGCAGGTCTGCAGTATTCGGGTACCCAGTACATGGTATCCAAATATAAATGTTTTAACTTTATATAAAGTGCATTAATACATTTAAATTTATATTTATATTTTATATTAATACTAGGCCTTGTTTGGGCTATGAAACCCCAACACATAAATAATTTGGTACTTTTACGATGTTTTTTCCGAAACGATTCAGTACTACATTAAAATGTTTGACGTTTCCGACGAACAAAAACATGATGCTCAGTCTGTTAACTCGCTAAATAGCTGTTTAACCGTTTCAGATACAAAATTTTGACAGGACTTAGAAAAATTTTTGGAGTTAAGCAAGTTAACAGGACTTAACATATGTAGCGAATACCCTTATTTTATTCTGTTGAGTCTAAAAAAATTATATTTATATAAAATTTAAAATTATGTATAATAAATACGCTAAAACTGTTGCAATTGTTGTGAAACTTTTTCATATTAACAATAGTTCAATCATTGTGTTCGAGTTCAATATTGATATCCTACGAGATATCCTTGCTGTGTCAACACACTTATCAACACATTATTTCTCTTGTTTACATACAGTTGTGAACATTTTAAAATATAAATCGATAGGGAAGAATGGTAATATATATTCGCACAAACACTCACAAACCGAAGCCAAAGTACAGACACGCTGGATACGCGCAAGGACGCTCAAGGATATGCTTGCAAGTCCAGCCAATTCAATGTGGAACACTTCATGTTGCATTTCTTATAAAAATAATATATTGCATACAACAATAGAAAACTCGAGCTAAAAGAAGCAGAGACCGTAAAAAGTAGAAGAAGGACAACAATAAGAAAAAACTATAGCATTGAAGAAAATATAACAAAATGAATACGAATATACAGAAATATATCAAGCCATTAGAATCTCCATACAAATCAGGCAAGATTTTGAGAAAATACAAGGAACTGCTGCAAGTTGTGATAACTACATGAATGCGTGCATTGATACATTGCAATGGAGTGGATCGGCAGCCTCTCTTTCAGAGTATTCAATTATTTTTGCAAGATGTTTTTGCTGCTGTTCAGTTATATAAATAGAAAGCAGGAATGCAGCTATTTTTTCAAAGAGCTGTTATAAGAAATATTTTTAAAAATTTTGATATAATTGTTGTACTGTAAGAACAAAATGTTACATGAGTTTAAGGCAATAGTAGAAAAGCACTTGTGCAGATTTTTCACGTACGTGTATTTAGTTTTTGTAAAGCGCACAACTCCTTAACTGCACAGGCAAGTGCACTGAATCGTGAATACCTCTTATGATTATTCAAAGCAAACTAAACTAAATTTTCATAACATAAAAATTTTGTGCATATGGGTATTTCCATGGAAGCACACGTAACGTTCGTACACCTTGTAATATTTTATTTTACTATCGAGTGAAATAGGCCTACATTTGGGTGTTCCCCAACCCAAAAAAATTTCGAAACGTACCAAACTGTATACTTGGGTGGTATAGAAAAAATCTAATGTTTAAATCAATAAGAGCAAATAAGATACCGATAACTTTAAGCCCGCACATGTGTAGTATATGAATACGGCCCTGTGTGATTGTTAATGGGTTTGTGCGAACCAACATCAATATGAAAAATGTCTCACTTATGTGGTACTACACCATTTCCTTATATTTTACTTCTTTAAAGTATGCAATAAAATCTATTAGCAAAATAGTATTATAAGAAAGTGGAGAATACGGTTTCCGTGGCGCTAAGACCTGAAAACGCAGTTTTGTTGTAGTCATTGAGGAAAAAATATTCACCGAAGGAATTGTCGATATATTGTTTAGACATCGAGTTATCGATTTTTTTAAGCAAATGTCCACTTATGAATGAAGCTTAATGAAGCGTGAAGCTTAACGAAGCGTGAAGCTTAGGGTAAAGAAGCTTATAAGAAAATTCGGCTATATCTTTCCTAATGTTCGATCGATCTGAATGATTTGTATATCATTCGAAAGAAAATTTATGTTGGTCACGATACAGATGGTTTTTTAGTATATTATAGTTTTTGTGTGCAGAAAACCGTTATTTTCTCTAAAAATTCCGTTATTAAAGGGAAACAAAACCATAATACATATATTAAAAGCTGCAACAATGACCTTTCGTTTGGTGAATAAAATGTAAAACTTTTTTTCTCCACTGTTGCTGTATTTCTCATTTTTGTTTATATGCTAGGTTAAACAGTACAATGATATGGTTTTTTCTTTTAACAAATCGTTAAGCAGTTTTGACGAGCTCATAGTCAAAATAAGATTCATTGAAGGAAATATTTTTATACCGATTAATTATCGAGTTTTTCTTTTTTCCAAACGTTCATTTTTATTATAAAATTAAATCCATTCATTGAAAAAATGTTTTCCCTTGTATGGAATGGTTTTATCAGTATTTCGTGCAAGTGGAAACCAATTTTTTATGGTGTTTTTTACGATAAAATGATTTTACCTTGTACAGAATATATTTATTACTGTTCCGTACAAGGGTAAATCAATTTTTTTCATGGTGTTTTTTTACTATAAAATGATTTGCCCTTGTACGGAATATTGTTATAACCAAATTTGCTGGGGGATTATGTTCTTTTTTTATGACCTTTTTCAAACTGGCCATAATACCAAATCCAATTTTTGGTATTATGTGAGGGTTGTAATCCCAAAGTGGCGACCAGAAATCAAATACAAAAAATTTATATATGATATAAAATTGATTATCAAAATCACAATATTCGTGCAAAAGTTTTATATCATATATCGTTAAAGATAATTCAATTAACTTTGAAACCACACATCAATCTTTTCAATCGATTGGATTATGAGAAAATATAAATGTTTACTTAAACAAAACTTTTAGCAAGAAAAACATCGATACTTTATCGATATATCGATAATTACGTCGGTGAATCTTATTTTGACCATGAGTAATCATAACTGCATTCTCAAAACGAACGATTAGTTAAAAACTAAAAACCATATTATTGTACTGTTCAACCGAGTATGCATACAAAAATTACAAATACAGCCACAATGGAGAAAAAAGTTTAACATATAATACATGAAACGAAAGGTTATTGTTTCAGCTTTTAATATATGAAGTTTTTGTTTCTCCTTAATAACGACATTTTTAGAGGAAATAACGGTTTTCTGCAAACAAAAATAACAATATGCAGAAGGACCATCTGTAGCGTGACCGGGTTAAAAATAATGATTTCTTTGATTCTTTATCTTGACGATATATCAAGTTTCTTTCGAATGGTACCCGAATCATTCAGATCGGTCAAACATTAGCTGCGTTCCATTCGCTTCAAAATAATCCAGATTATTTTTTTTCATGCAAAGCAAAAACAAAAATAATAGCTGCGTTCCATTCGCCTCAAAATAATCCAGATTATTTTTTTTACATGTAAAGCAAAAACAAAAATAATAATCTTATAACAAATAGGATTATTTTTGCTATCCAGATAAAATTGTGATATAGCCTTTAAAAAATTTGAAACACAGGTGCCGCACCTGTATATTTTAATGAGTTGTCATTTCATTTTTTGAATTATTTGTTTGTTTGATACAATGACTATTAGTTAGCCATGAAAGCTACCTATTTTCTCACGAGCTGCGACAATCGAATGTTAAACAAAAGAAAATAAAACAAACCGCGTGTGTCACACACATTGAACGCATTCAGCGCAGCCAAAAATTGCACTTAAACTATTTATATAATTGCATAATATTAAAAACAATTTTTCTGATGTTTAGAGTAAAACACATTCAGAGAAAAATATCGTTCACTAAGGTATCGCTACCATAATAGTTCACAACAGTTTTGAACGACACACGTTCTCATGACACCTAATAGTTATTGTACCATGATTGCTTGTTTGAATTTAATTTTGACTGCAACGTTAGTGCCCTCTATGAGTCGTTTTTCTTGCCGTTTTTTATATATATTGGGGGTTGGAATTAGTTTTAAAGGTTTTCTAAGAGATGGCGTAACTATCAATAGATCGCATCGGGCACACCTGTGACTATATTCATTTCAAAGCACATTGTCTAAGCTTCATTTTTCAGTATGTGTCATTCCACTGAAGTGTAAACAACATATATTTTTTTCTCTGTGAACATGTCGACTTTCGTTCCAACAAAACGCAATTTGCGGGAAGGTTTACTTTTGTGCTTCCATTTGAAGAAAAAAGCGGTTGAAGCACAACGCACGCTTACTGAGGCTTACGGGGACTATGCTCCATCGATTTCTACTTGTGAGTACTGGTTCCGTTGGTTAAAAGTGGTGATTTTGATACGGAAGACAAAGAGCGTCCGGGCCAGCCGAAAAAGTTTGAAGATGAGGAATTGGAGGCTTTGCTCGATGAAGACCCGTGTCAAACCCTTCAAGAATTGTCAGAATCATTGGGAGTCGACTTATCAACGGTCGGCAAACGCTTGAAGGCCATGGGAATGATTCAAAAGCAAGGAAATTGGGTGCCGTACCAGTTGAAGCCGAGAGACGTTGAACGGCGATTTTGCATGTGCGAACAACTGCTTCAACGGCATAAAAGGAAGAGCTTTTTGCATCGTATTGTCGCTGGCGATGAAAAGTGGATCCATTACGATAATCCTAAGCGAAAAAAATCGTGGGGACCACCCGGCCATGCATCAACATCGAGGGCCAAGCCGAATATTCATGGAGCCAAGCTTATGCTGTGTATTTGGTGGGATCAGAAGGGTGTCGTGTACTATGAGCTGCTAAAACCTAACGAAACCATCACTGGGGAACGCTACCAACAACAATTGATGCATTTGAGCCGAGCATTAAAGGTTAAACGGCCGGAATATGCCAAAAGACACGACAAAGTGGTTTTTCAACATGACAACGCACGGCCACATGTTGCAAGAACCGTCAAGGAAATGTTGGAGGCGCTGAATTGGGATGTGCTACCCCACCCGCCTTATAGCCCAGACATAGCCCCTTCCGACTACCACCTATTCAGATCGATGACGCATGGCTTGGCTGAGCAGCGCTTCACTTCTTACGAGGATACCAAAAAATGGGTCGATTCGTGGATTGCCTCAAAAGACGAATCGTTCTTCCGGCGCGGAATCCATATGCTGCCAGAAAGATGGGAAAATGTTGTAGCTAACGATGGACAATACTTTGAATAATATACATTGTACCGTTGTTTCTAAATAAATGCTAAAAAACCGAAAAAAACCTTTAAAATTAATTCCAACCCCCATAATATAATATAATATTTTATATAAAATATTTCTTAAAAATCGATAACTTGATAAGCAATCTTTATATCGATAATTCCTTCGGTGAATCTTACTTTCTCAATGAATACAACAAAACTGCATTTTCAGATCTTGGCGCCACGGAAATCCTATTCGTGCCAGAAAGTACAAAGTGATTACATGCAGCGCAACACTGGCGAAGTTGCAAACATTCAATTTGACGCATAGGTGGCGCTGCAGAAGCAAATAACTTATTTTAAACTGTTCTCCAAAAAATATTTTTCGCCAACAATTCTTATTTCATTAAACAATTTAAATAATTAAAAAAGTAATGTCTGTAATAAATTTTTGTCATTCGGATTGTACTGTGCACATTGAAGTATGCTGCAAGCAAAATACGAAGTAAGCGAACAAAGATAAATCTAATAAACATTGAATGAAAAAATTATTCGCAGGCGGCTGGAGCAACTGGAGGAGCAGCTTAGTAATGAAGTGCGCGTATTTCTTCTATCAGGCAAGATATTCAAATTCAACATAAGTTTAGAAATAAAAAGTGAAAATCAGCAGCTCTATGAGGACATAGAATCGATTTTAGTGGAGAGTAGTGGCAGAAGATCGGATGAGGTGAGTGAATGATGGAAAATAAGTTGGAATTGAAAGATGACCCCAATTATTTAAAAGCTAATAACAGAACAGGAACTAGAGCGTGCAATCTTCCATTTTTACCGTCCACACAGACGTGAAATGGAGTTTGAAATGTGCGATAATGAGGGTGGTGATGGTGATGATGCAGTGCCATCCTCCAATCACTATCTTATGCCATCGAGTGCGTATACCAATCTGTGGGAGAATCTCATATATGAAGATGGGCTTAAAGAGAAGGTGAGTACTGATAAATTGTTATGTGGCACAGAAAATATATAAAGTTCCTTCCTTACAGATACTCAAATATGCCCTCTCCTCCTTGACTTTCTCGAAGCACAATGTCAATCAGAATATCATTGCCTGCAACCGTTTGATACTCTTGCATGGCCCTCCCGGCACTGGCAAGACAAGTCTTTGCAAAGCCATTGCACAAAAGCTGGCCATACGCATACGTCCGGTCTACAAATTTACGCATCTAATCGAAATCAACAGCCACAGCCTGTTCTCCAAATGGTTCTCCGAAAGCGGTAAGTTGGTGATGAAATTATTTACAAAAATACGCGAAATTGTTGCGCAACCGAAGAGTCTCGTCTGCGTGCTCATTGATGAAGTTGAATCGTTAGCTTATGCACGCGATTGTATGTCTGGGCAGGAACCTAAAGATGCAATGCGCGTGGTTAATGCTTTGCTAACGCAGCTCGACAGCATTAAAGAGTATCCAAATGTGCTTATATTAGCCACATCGAATCTTGCTACCACCATTGATATTGCTTTCCTTGATCGCGCCGACATAAAGCAGTATATAGGTTTGCCTTCACCAGCGGCAATACGAGAGATTTATACTTCAATGCTGATGGAACTGATGCGTGCTGATATACTGCAACAGCATGATTTGCATTTGAAAGATGACCAGGATAACAAGGATAAACTTAGTTTGTTGGCTGAACAAAGCGTCGGATTGAGTGGCCGCACGTTGCGTAAGCTGCCATTTCTGGCACATGCTGTGCACACAGCAAGCGGTGAGTTTGGACATAAAGGTAAAATATCTGTGCCAAATTTTCTGGATGCAATATTGGCTGCGCTAAAAAAGCACAAGATTGACGATGAAATGTTTAAAAATAAGAATATAAACGGCTGAAAGTTATAGGTGCTATAGCACAGTGGGGTTTAAAGTTTATTTTATCATGTACAAAATCTTAAAACCATTTAACTTTTAACTGCCAATAAATCTTTTATAATCAGCTTAAACCTTATTTCTTTAGTTTTATTTAACATGAGGTGTTTTTTATTGAAACAAAAATTAAATTAAAAATATTAAAAATTATTGAATAAAAAAAAACCAATTTCAAAATTTCAACTTCGTAAATAAACAATTTATGTAACAAGAAAATGCAATAGAATTCCACTAATTTGAAGAGTAATTTTGTTTTAAGTTTCTGATCTCTTGAAAAGTTTCCTTTAAGCAATCTATTAGGTAGCCTTGACAACTTCCTATTTTCTCACGAGCTGCGGTCATCGAATGTCAAAAGAAAAGAAAACATTTTGACTCAACACATTTTTGATATCTCCAGCTTGCATCAGCTGCCATTGATATTTGATTTTCTTTTGTTTGGCATTCGTTGACCGCAGCTGTCGCTACTACTTGTATTACTATACTATGCCTTTAACCACTTCATAAATCAGGTTACTTTAAATAATCTCGTTACTAAAGGCGAATATCGAACTTTAAAATACGCAATTAACAATTTAAAAATATTTTATAATTGTAAAAAATTCAATTAAATTTCTTCCATCACGATGTCTGCAATGATGGGGGATATTGGCGATCCCATAGGCATTGCTTTTGATTGTAGATTGTTTTGGCATACTTAAAAGTTTTCTTATAGCACAATTTTAGCATGTCCATAAATATAAATAATAAATATAATGTTTAAGTTTCGTGATAAATGTTATGTTTTTGCCCTGATGATGACTAACAATTTTAGTCGGGATATCGTAAAATAAATAAAAATTAAAGTTTAATTTGTACGGCCAAAGCCTACTGCAATTATAAAATAAACATAAAAAGGTCGATAACTTCAATTGGAATTAAAAGCTTTTTTTTGCAAACAAGCTTGCGACATAACATTTATGCATACTTCGAGGACGCCGAATTTAATGGCGTTAACCAATTTTTAATCCTTCTGTTCATTTTTGAGAAATTCGGCTGTCTTCAGGTAAAACATGAACAATTTTTTTTTTCCAAAAGATCCGTTATTTTTAAGAGAATCCTTTTTTTTTTGTAACCAACTATGTCTATGTCCCATCTAGAGACATTAGGAACATACATGTCAAGTTTGAAGAAAATACATCCAGTAGTTTTCTCATGATGCTGGCTGACTCATCAAGATGTCAAGAAAACGATCGCGTTGACTCGGATTGAAACACTTTTTTTAGTAGGTAAATATAAAAATAAAATTCTGTACAAATAGCCATGAAGCTAAAATAATTATAAAAGAATTCCATTCAAACAATAAGAAAGCATAAAACCTTACTCCATGAGTTGCGAAAACTCTTAAAATTTTGGAGTTTTTCAAAAAGTCGATGTTAATGTCAAAAAATATTGCAATGAAAATGTTTCATATTTAGCAATGCTCAATTGATTTATTCCGTGGTTTGTTAAATTTATGCAATAAAAAGTATGTTGCTCTCTTTTCATCCCAACGCACAGCTACATACAATAGAAAGAAACACGCCACAATAGCGTGCAGCATTTTGTGGCGAAACCAAAGCAACTTTTTGATCGCTACAAGCAAAGATAACATCAAAGTTAATCAACGAACTGCTTGAGCTTGTCACCACTGAATTTTTTGTTGGAATCGGGAAAATCTTTCATATATTCATACATAATTTTCACTATGGGCATTTTCCTATGAGCTTGTTCGAGACACTCAATAATTGCAGCAATACTGCAACACTGTTGCTCATTGACAGCTCTGTTGCAGATGCTCAGCTGATACTTTACCTAAATATTGCAAATATTTTGCGCGACTTTTGTGATCGAACGTGAGACTTTCAGAATGAATTTTTTAATATATTTAGCTATGGATAACTTTGCAGACACCAAAAGCAACAAATTTATTAAAATATGGAAAATCAAGAAAACAAAGGTTTTTGCGAAAAAAGTTGTTTTTGACCAAAATTTTAAAGAAATATAAATTAATATCTTAATGTAAAATAGATTGTAATAAATACCAATTTTGCTTACTTTCTTCTTCCATAACTTTCGCGCAGTATAAATATTCATGTTGCCGGGCTCTTGCATTTTGCGCGCGTCAAATGCCAAAATTCTACTCGTCAGAACGTTTGATTTTTGCAGTAGTTGCAAGATTTTTGTATCGAACGTGATACTTTGATATGTTGCGCAGTATTGCTGCACTTATTGAGACTCGAACAAACCCATATCTTTTTCACTGTTTAGTCAGGAACAGAAAAAATTGCTGAATTTTATCAAAAATTTCAATTTAATTCAGTTTCTTAGCCAATAATATACGCTACTAAATATTTAAAAATTTTGAGTATACATGAACCATATATAATCAATTATGATAAAATTTCACATAAATCCAGTAGTTCTTAAGTTTACCGATAGTGAAAGGTGATGTCGAGTTGAGCAAAAAATCGTGTGGGGGGGGGTTTATTTTAGGAGGTACAGGGTTAATTAGTATTTCATTACTTTGATGCACATTATTGTTTTAAGCAGAAAAATGAACTCAAGGAAAACTTATTTTAAGAAGTCATTTGAAAGACAATGAATTGACCTTTCTAAGGGTGTATCAACGAATCCATGCAATGGGTCCATTACCGAGCTGTGCTCTTGTGAAGATTAAATCAATCCGTTGAAACTACGAAATTTCAAGTTTGAGAGCAATTTTCTCTGAATTTTGCGTAATACGTTAAAATTTTTTTAGCATCAAATTTGTGATTTAACTGTGTGTTAGTTCTTCTGCTAAAAACATTAGTGTGCATCAATGTCATGAAATACTTATTAACTCTAACTCATAAGGGTGTGAAAATAGACCCCCTCCCTCCCTTCCATACGAATCAGTTTTCAGCAAATCGATCAAAATAAATTTGACATAAGTCCAATGAAAATTTAGTCTTACAGCGATTTTAACAAAATGTCTTTAAAAAAAACCGAAAAATACACTTTTTCCGGGGACAAATAGAGTTGTAAAAAAAATCGGTTTACCAAAAAAGTACATTCAAGAGAAACCAAGTGGAATTTACTAAGATTTAAAAAAAAATATGCATAGGTCTTGAAAGTTCAATAGGTCTTGAAAGGGTCTTGAATACTTGAATAGGTCTTGAAAGTTTCTCTAACTTTTGAAATTCCGAACGGCTAATTTTTCCTCCATTCAAAACTATCCAGTTTATATTTAACATCTTACTAATATCTTTAGTTTAAAACTTTTTGTTGAGATTTTTTCTTTATAAAATTTGAGCATATTTCTTTATTGTTGAAAATTGTTTTTCTGTTCTAACCTCAACTAAAAAGGTTCCTTTTTTTATGGTGCTTATAAATAAGATCTTATTTTTGTTTAATTGGACGGAGCATGAACTTTGTTCTATTTTTATTATTTCATTTTACAAACACATGCATTACAATCAATTCACAGTTTGTTTTCACAATATTAACTCTAATTAAATGAAAATATGTATAAAAAAAATAAAGTAAGAAAAACTACAACTTCAATACAAAATCTTAAGATTTTTGCTTATTTGATAAAATACAGTTATAATAGGCAACATATTAAATTAAGTACGTATAAAACATGAACTGGACTAGAGTATGAATAGCATTAAAAAACGACTTAACCGACAGTTATTTGTTTAAGCTTAGGTTTGAATTTCTGTTGAGATCGTTACTTTGATTAATATGTAAAGTGTATGTTTTAAGATATTAAGGCCACCTTTTGTATTAATGTTCAATGAATTCATATAAAATAAAAGAAGTTAAAACTAAAATAATAAGTTTAGCATTGATAGCTATCACAGAACTGATGTTAGCCAAACAATTTATACAGCTGGAACCGGCGAAGACATGCGATATATTAAGGCGATGTAAGGGTAAAGCATCGAACATTGTTGAGGCAAAATGCTCTGAAATAATTAAAATGATGCTTTATAGCATATTTCAACATGCTGTATTTTACGTAGCCTACCTGGTGCATTGTAGTTATAAACACGTATGGGCAAAAAACGTGTTAAATTTGCTGCTGGATACCATCGTTGTATTGTAAACTGCACGCAGGTGTCTTCTTCGGCCAACTGCAAAAAAAAATTATGGTAAAATTTTACAACAAACATAAATACAGTCCTCCCCAATCTATGCAATTCATATCTAAATGAATCGATAAATTGTTTTAACTAAGCCGCTTACATTAGTGAAGTAGAAGATAATTTTTGTTTCCATATATTCTGCTCGTAGCAGATATTTGACATTGTTACTCCTTACATACGCATCAAGTAACTGTTGTTGTATGCCATAACCAGTGGGAAGCACTATATCTAAGATTGTCAGACCTTTGTTGATTTCTAGCTGTGGTGGTGCATTTATGCATCTTATAGAAAAATAAAAAATTTAAAAAAAAACAAATTATTTGTTTTGAAGAGACCAACCCTAATATTTTTCACTTACTTAATGCATGTGGTATATGTTATATGCGAACCATGTCGACCATGAAAGCTGGCATTGTTGTTGATTCGAAATGCGGGTGTCGCTGAAGATTGTGAAACTTTATCTGCATTTCCATCGAAGTGCACGTGCAAAATGCCTGAGCCAATACCTTTGGCATTTATTTCCAGCATACCAACGACATTATTAAGCTAGTTTGTAAAGAGAAAGATATTATTAGACGTTTTTAAAGCTGTTATTATACGTAAACCGTTTTAAAAAGTTATTTTAAATATTTAAGCATTTTTAAAATTTAAAAAAATTATTACTGAGATTATATGTAAATATTCACCCATATTCTTGAATCCGCGTCGAGTAAATGTCGTCGTCGAGAGCTCACTTTCACCAAGGAATTGTCATCGAAGATCATTTCGACGATCAAAAATTTAAATATTTATTTGACGACGTTTGCTCAAGAATTGTCATGAACAATCACTGCAGATCTCAACGTCGAAATTGAAAGTTTCAAGAATGTATCAATTTTGTACCGACGTCGTTTTGAGAGCGAGCGCGGGTTGTTCAAGAATAAGGGCGATTATCTAAAAATATTATATGTAGGTACATATGTTTCGCACACACACATAGATGTTCAATAATGATTACTAATCAATTCACGTAAAGGTGAAATAATTGATTGAGTAAGATTCTTTTCTGTTTGTAATCTTAATCTAATAATTACGAGTACTTCAGATTATGAAAATAATAAAAAAAAATCAAAAGTAGTCAAGAAAAATAATCCGACTACTTTTAGAAATTATTTTTGATTCTTTTTGAATATTTAAATAATTTACGGATTATTTTTCTTTTTGATTATTTTTGTAATTTCAATTAGTCATAATTATTTTTTGATTATTTGAAATCGTAATCAATTACTAATCATAAACTTCTCCCTCAAGGATTATATAATGGTTACAATTCTTTTTAAAAACAGTATTATTGATTGCTAATCGTAATAGTAATTTAACAACTATGATTTGAACAAAGTTTTATTATTTAGTTTTATTTTAATTAGTCAAAATTGGTTTAACTTTGCCGCATTCAAACTCTGAGTCCGAAAGAATTTTTCTATAGTGACTGATGTAAAAACTAAGAAGAGAAATCGAATGGAAAGCGATATACTTAGTAGCATCAATAGCATTAGAACAGCTTTCAAAAATAAACATATAACATGTACTGATTTCATTGTGGCACCGGAACATTTAAAATATTTACGTAATATAAACATAATTTATTTATTTATTTTTTAAACAAAATTATTATAATTTATTTATTAAGCTTACTGTGAACTAAGTAGTTTGTTTTATTATATATTTATTCTTATCTTATCAAACTGATTTAAAAATGCGAATTTATACAAAACCAGACCATAAAGCCATAATGATAAAGTTTTTTCTTATTCAAGGGTGTTTTGGAAATAGACAATTGTCAGAATCGGTTTTGAAATTGACACAGATTTCATTTTGGTGTCCTAGAAACCGATTATCAATTGTTGGTGTTTTATTTGTTTTTTCAAAAAATTCACTGGGAATTTTCTGGGAGTTTTGTAATTTTCTGAATGGGAAAAATTGTTTTTTCCCTAATTTGAGGGGAATTTTGCTAAAGATACATAGCAAACCTTGCTATAGATACACATAAAAAATTTGTGGTAACTCCAGTGGATTGGTACTATCTAGGGCTTCCGTGGTTCTTAATTATCAATCCCGAAATTGCTTTTCAGTTCCGAAATTGGAAGCCCTAGTGCTATTTCTCAAGGCTCGTCGAACAGAAACTTGGTTCCCCACGTTAGAGGCTTCGTCCTCTTCAATGTCTAAAAATCTTAATCCCATGCTGATATTCAACATCTGATATCAACAAAATAAATAATTTTTTAAAAATTAAATCACAAATTTTCACAAACTGTTGCAGTTATTTTATACATTTAAACGTGTAATGCAGCTGAACAGCTGTTTCGAAATCATGTTCGAATTCCCATTCCCATTTGTTTACTCATTGAAGATTCACAATAGGAGAATTTTGTTAATGGGGAAAGTTTTGAGAACTGAATTTCCTGGGAGATTCAAGACTTAATTTTTAAACCAATTTCTGATAAGATATTTTTTCATTTCAATTTCAGTTTCAGTCCAAAGTTTATCAAACATTGTTTGCCATTATTTCTAAGCCATTAATATCAAAAATTTTAGATTTTATTACCTCAATACTTTGCGAATGCGCCGCATGCGAGCTATTTAAATACAGAATTTCTTTTAAAGCTCCCATTTTTGTTGACGCCAGCAACTCAACTATAGTCACAGCATTTTCGTGCTTGCGTGAAAGTGTATAAAATTCTAGAAGTGCGCGCGTTGCAGCGATTTTTGCCTAAAAATATATACATTTTTTTAATTTAAATAAAAACGTCACAATCACTTATTATGTTCTCACCCGTGCTGAGATCAAAACGTAGTCATTCAAACAATTTGTATTTAACCAATTAACAATTGTCTCTGCTTGCGGATCACCACGCATTAGATAAGACCACAAAGCGTAGGCCGTTGTTTCGACATCTAAAGAATTACACTCATTTCGTCGAGAGTATGATTTCGAATTTTCCAACTCCTTTGAAGACCAAAATAAGAAAGA